>CM026290.1:3094574-3154032 GCA_014851415.1 Cnaphalocrocis medinalis | reverse complement strand
ATTAGTTTCAAGTTTTATTATTACTGTTAGTTTCAAGATTTATTATTTCTTTTTGTAATGCCTAGAAGCCATTTTTGTTAAAATAAAACAGTCTGGTATATGATCAGTACAACGATTATTACCTTATTCTTTAAAAAATATATTTAGAAAATTATTAACATTTCGCGGCATGTTTTTTATCATAATACACATTTTTTATTTGTTCACAAGTCCACAAAATTGCATTAACATATTCAAAGTTCGAGCAATTTTGGATGGCTTACTGGACGAGATATATAAACTAATTGTTGTAGTTTAATATAATATTTATTTTAATAATAATCACTTTACATTGTTACATGTCTATAGGATGTGCCGGTCATTGTTCAAGTCTAACTCCTCTAGTGTTGCCAGCTAACCACAGATTATATAAAACCCACAGATACAACAAGCGTATTTAATTCATGAGTTATATCTGTCAAAAATCCAAGGTCTATTAACCATTGAGTATCTGTTAGCTGTGGAATAGGTTTGCCTTTTTCATTCATAAAAGTGTTGATTTCTTTTCTGAGATCAAAAAAATCTTTTCAGTACTGCACCTCTGCTTAACCATCTCACCTCAGAATAATAAAGAACATCTCGATGATCTGCTTCCGTATCTGTCAGAAACTGCTGGAATTGACGATGAGTCAACCCATTTTTTCTGATGTAGTTTACAGTAGCTACCACGATGTCCATTACTTCTTTCCAAGATACGACTTTGGAACATAATGCTTCTTGGTGGATAATGCAGTGAAAAAATAGTGGGATGTTACATCCTATCTCTGCCAGTTTCGTTTTAATTCTACCTACCAAACCCTTATTTTGTCCACTCATGTTCCTGCCTCCGTCAGTTGTTACACTTACCAATTTTCCCCCATGGTAATTGCATCGATTCTAGCGCTTGTCCTAAGTTACAAAACAAATCTTCCCCTGTAGTCGTTCCCTTCAAACTACATAACTGTAAAAGCTCTTCATAGACATTAAAGTTTCTATCGATTCCGCGAACAAATATTAAAAGCTGAGCAGTATCTGAAACGTCATTACTTTCGTCGGTAGCTAAGAGAACCATTCAAATTGTTGTGCTTTTTCCCGAAGTTGCTGATATAAATTATCGCCCAAATCTTCAGTTCGCCGGGTACACGTTCTTGCAGAAAGACTTATATTTTCAAATTTCTTTTTTTGATCTGGGCACACCTCGTCAGCCATAAGTTCACTGTCGGTAAACGGTCGGCCAGACTTCGCAAGAATTTCCGCTACCCTTAAACTTGCACGTATACTCGACTCGTTACTTTGGACTTGAACCTTAAAAACATTTTGTTGGTTCTTTACTGAAGATTTGAGTGCGTTAATTTTAGTTTTTCGTGACTCACCCACTAGGCATGCAAATTTGACTTTGTGCTCGGTATCATAGTGGCGTTTGAGGTTATATTCTTTTTGCATAGCAATAGTCTTTTGGCATATTAAGCATAGCGGTTTGCCATTGCAATTAACAAAAAAATACAAATCTGTCCCATGCATCGTTAAATACCCGATTTTCTTCTATTACTTTCCTTTTTTTCGAAGCCATCATTAACTGTAACAATAAAAGCATTGCCTTGTAGTAAACATGTCACGGCGACCTACGTGAGCGATCTTACTGCGAATGCGAAGTGGCACTTAAACAACAAGCAGTCAATACCCACTATTGAAGTGGCTCATTAAATAACCAAACGCTTTGCCATGCATTTGTTTCAAATCGCTAACTTACGTAGATGGAATAAATAGGAAGGAAAATAAATAGGAATATCACACTTACCGAAATTAAAACAAAGCACACATTAAATAACTTGTTTCACTAATCACGAAAACGAAGCGAGCGATTCACGGGGCGCCGGCAGCAAGACTTCGCTCACTCCACAAAATCGGAGGGAGCGGGGGGGACGGGACGCAGCGGCGATGTACTTCCGCGCTACACTCGCGCGCCGCGTCGCTCATTTGTTCGTTCGCAGGCAGAGCGAAGTGTGTATTTTTGGCGTGGGTATTTAAAAGGAGCGCTTAGTTCATTTTGATAAATTATAATAACTTATCTACAAAATATTCACGGGCCGCAAGTAGGAGGTCCGCGGGCCGCATGCGGCCCGCGGGCCGCGTGTTGCCGACCGCTGATCTAGAGTATTCTCAATGACAGACACAAGTTCCTTCCGACACTCGTCGACGTGGGCTCTTGCATGGCTGGAATATGAGGCATCGCCCGTACCGCCATCCGCATAGCAATGAATGCCACTGGTATGTAGCATGCCATTGATATACAGGAGGAATAGCACACAGCCTTGGGGTACACCAGCATTTACGGGTTTTAGGTCTGAGCATGAACCGTCGACGACCATCTTGATGCTACGACCCGTGAAAGCTGTGTACCCATTCGCATAGTTTCTCGGGCGACCCATAGGCAGGATGTTTCGAGATAAGCGCTTTGTGCCAGACCTGATCAAAGGCCTTCGCAATGCCCAGGCTTACTGCCAAGCAGGGCCTCCCCCTTGCTTTCGATGGACCATCTATGGGCCAAGTAAACGAGGCCAATTCGTCTTCACCTCTGCGGAAAGGAAGGCTGACAGAAATTACCCTCAACAGCTTTGCCCAGTGCCTAAAAGGCACGTGTTCCGGAGTGGAATCCCTTGGGCGCAGAGCTGCTTTGGAGGAAAGGATCCCTCGGAGTGTGCAGCGACCATAGCTAACGAGATCAGTATTGGAATGGAATACTACAATCCATTTACTGATGTCTCTAATGGTCGTAAAGATGAGCTCTGGTTCAACCGCAAGTGCGTTGCAGCCGTTAAAGAGCATGCCCGTTGCTTACTGCGCTTGGGCTAGTAGAGCGCACGTTTTCCAGATTACTCAATACTCAATAACATAACCTAAAAATCTACTTATGTTTAAAACAGTTTTTTTGCCATTTTTTATTTCTGTAACAAAACAGACCGAAAAGCTCGAAAAAATCTCGAAAACCCGGGTTACCCGGGTTTTAGTTACATTGGAACCCGAAAACCCGGGTTTTAAAAATTTTACGGGTTATCGATGCCGTAGTCAAAATGAAATGGGTACAAAGTACAATACAATTTGTCCGGCCGTTTAAGGGTGAGGCCTCCATATTACATAGTATGGATCATATTTTATCCTGAAGCCCCCGGACGAACTATAAGAGCCGGCACACACTACGCGTTCACCACACCCGTCGGTTGGGAGACTGACGAGTAGTGAGGGTATCTCCTCTGGGTTGGGTCTCCGTCCGGCAGATCCAGGCACGGTGGCGTAATACGTGAAAGGGCAAACCTTTATCGCCGCGTCCCGCCTCAGGAACCGCGAGGCACGCCAGTACGGCCTCACCTCCCCAACTACGGGGCGTATACGCCCCCAGGGCCGCTCCCACGGCCTACCAAAAATCCCCCGGATGGACGCCCACGCCGCTGGGTTGAGACGGCGGCGCTACCAGTAGATCCCTGCAGGACTCCCTCGAAGACCCGTACCCTGCTGTTTGCAGGACAGGGAAGGGAAAGAGAGCCCGCAGGCTTACCAGCAAGGCCCTGAAATCCCAGCCACACGAGCACCTCCGCTGGATGCGGACGCAGGGGGAAGACAGGGAGGCAGGAAGCTGCCGCTTACCGCTGGATTGCGGGACTTGGCGCGATCTGCGCAAAAGTCCCCCACATGTAATGTGGGGGCAGCGCCCAGAGGCGCCCCAAGTAAAGGGGGTCCGAGTAAAAAAAGGCTCCCGTAAGGACCCTAAGCAAACAGGGAGCAAGCCACTTTCGTGGGAAGTCCCGTAGCCTTGCGGTTCGGAGACTCCACGTAAGGTAAAGTGGGGACTGACCCCGACCGGTGATGTCGTGGTGATCCCCAGGATTTACACGTGGCGCGCCTTGCTTTGCTGTAATACGACAAATATAAGAAGAGCTCCAGGTGCTACACAAAATGTATGCAAACTGGAGTTCTTTTTACGTTGGTTATCAAAGCGCGGCGGCCGGCCAGCGCGGGCGCGCGCCGAGTGGGGTTCCGTTGCGAGCGGCGCCGGGCGCCCCTAGGAACGCGGCGCCCGTGTGCAACGCACACCCTGCACCTAAGGGAAAGACGCCCCTGACTATTGCACTGCTAGGCAAAAAGGTGAACGGTTTCCTTGTCTCTGGTCTGCTTACTGATTCAACCTAGAATCGTTCGGAAATCTTATGATATTTTGTTCCCGTTTTACCGGTTTTTTATTTTGCGCTTTATAATATCAATTGCTGACGAAAAGTACGTTTTTATGAGTGTAATTTACTTAATCAGCATAAATTTCTCTAATTCACAGTAGATTATAATAAAATTATGGAGTAATTCATAAATGGCGTGCGACTATTCTGTACTTTTCTTACCTACCTAGATTTTTGAACGATTCTTACTGGCAATGGAATGCTGTCAAATAATTGAAATAATAACAATGTCAACATTCGTAGTTTTTTTTGGAAATATAATTAAAATCAAAGATTAAAATAGTATTGTTGACATTATTTAAGTGCAATTTATTCAATAGTTTTACTGTAAAACTAATATAAGAATAAAAACTGGGTTTATAAACTATTACACATAATATTAGTTTCCAACCACAAACTGAGATAAAAAGGCAATAAATTCTTATTAGCCAAGCATGTAAGAAATGTGGAAGAACTGCGACATAACGGCCAAGGCTACATAGCACGAGCCCACGTAATTCGTCAGTCATCTGTGACACTAACACCATACAAAACCAGTTTGAACGTAAGTAATGTTTATGTGTCGGTCTGGTGGTGCACCTGGGTATGCCCAGTACTAGTTCCGGGGATTGTACTTATTTATTACATTTAAGTCATTTCCAATTAACTAATTGTTCTTATTATTTTTACAGATCAATGGTGGTTGTGCCGTCACTGGTGTAAAATGTGACTGTGTCTATAATCAGAGTAATCAGAGCAGCAAGTGCAAGCATTTAAGTGCCTTAATATCCTATGTTAACATCACCTCCAGCTTGTCAAAGACCAGTAACTAACAACATTGGGGCAAACATAGTATTCAGCAATTTGTTCATAATAAATATTCTAAATTCTTCGAAGATATGACTAATAAAGACTGATTTAAATTTATACAAAACCTGTTTTTATTTACCAATTTTAACAATAACATACTATTATTTATAGAGAATATTAGAGGTTGTACTGCAATCAACACTTCTGACAGTTGACCATCTGCATTTGTTTCCAATTTCTGCCGTGTTGTGCGCGGTCGTTATCTGTCCACCTCTACTCGCTTTGCACATAGCCAATTTCCCTACTACTATTGTAGATATTGTATACCTTGTATATTCTGTATATTAGTGAACTAGCGGCCGCCCGCGACTTCGTCCGCGTGGAAAAGTAACTGTTTACACCCCTTTCAACCCCTTACAACCCCTTTTCGCAATAAAAAGTAGCCTATGTTCTTTCTCAGGGTCTAGATTATCCGTATACCAAATTTCATTTGAATCCGTTGAGTAGTTTTGGCGTGAAAGTGTAACAGACAGACAGACAGAGTTACTTTCGCATTTATAATATTAGTATGGATTCTTAAATATTTTATACTAGTTTGAATATAAATCCTAAACTCGAATTCTAATGTCTTTTTTTGATTTTTTTGGTCTAACTACTTAAAGAAGTTTTTATTACTTGTCACAGACCAATAAGTGTTATTTTTTTTATTCCTACGAATACGTAGCAACAAGTTGTTTCTTTAAACTTTGCGAACTTCGCCGATACTTACTATTGTAGGAAGTAGACATAGCTCGGGCTCGGCAGGGCAGCTAAGTTTTCGTGTTTGCAGTCTTCTTCATTTAAAATGTCGTAAGTACATAGCATTTTTTACCTTTGTTTAAAAATAACTTACTTACATCACATAAAATGGACCGAAGGAGAAGTTCGGAAAGTTAAGTCCACTTTACATTACAAAATAACTTACTCGTACTTGCACTTTATGTAGGTATATTAGTGGTAAATAGAATATTTACAATAGTGAAAACCAACAAACAAGATCGTGTGAGATATACCCAACTGGGAGTTTTTGAATGATCCCAGAGAAATAGCAGTAGGGTATAACAAAATATCTGCTTAAGCTCCGGAACATTTTAAGAGGATGTAGAGTGCAGCGGGAGAAAGGCTCAACTCTTTTTTTTTATGATATAGGTGGCAGACGAGCACACGCATCACCTGATGGTAAGCGATTACCGCCGCCCATGGACACCTATAACACCAGTGGTGTCAAAAAGTGTGCTGCTTACCTTTTAACCCCCCTTCTCCTAGATTAGGCCTCTGATACCCTCACACACACAGCGCATGCACTGCTTCACACCGGTTTTCTGTGAGGATGTGGTATTACCCGGTCGAACCCGCCCATTCATGCCAAAGCCTGGCTCTCCCACTGTTAAAGTCTGCATCAGGATGGTCGAAAGTATGTCAGTATTTACTTACTACATAAGAATATACTTAATTCAACTAAGAAATCACAAAACAGTTTTGGTTTCATATTATATTTACTAACAAATCTAATTGCATTTACAAATACATAGATAAAGGTATGGAACTACAACATGAAGTAATTGTAATACAATTTTTTATATTTCCAGTACTGGCTCATCAATGATGCTCGTAGAAGGACGGGACAAGAAAACTTTTTGTACAATTACATTGAACATTTAAGTACCTATTGTAAGAGCAGCGACCTAAATAATTCCTATGCGCGCCGATTGTTTGTTTACGATTTTAGTTTTACTTGTCTAGTTCATGTTCGATTGTCACTGTGTGCACACATTATCAGAATAAAATACAAGTCAAGATCAATCAAGGCTTTTCTTGCATCTACTATCAAGCTAAATATATGAGCAATCAAGTGCTCCTACACTTTTAACTCCGGACCGGGGGACAAAAACACACTTAAACACAACCACAAAACAGGGAAACAGGGAAAAATTGCCACCATTTTCTAGGCAAATCATTAACAATGTTGTTAAAGCTGGTCTAAAAGCAATATAATACAATGTACTCTGTGTCTAAAAGTAACTTTTTCAAGATTGTTTATTTGACGTTTATCACGCTCAAAAGACGCGCAGTTTGACAATTAATAAGCGCTCATATTATGAAAAGTCCATACAAAAAAAAAGGTGAACGGTTTTCAAGACGTCAACATAACTGCCCTGCCGCAGGCCTGCTACAGGCCTGCGTAAAGGACGTCATAGTACAAAATAACAAGGCAGTTCAATAGCAGGCCTGCTTTAACGGCTGGTAGTAAGGGTCCAGCACTAAAATAGCTGTCAGTCCGCCATTTTATGTTCTAAACCGGCACGTTTTTTTTGTAGGTATTTCTGCTCCATATGTTTCCTATCTCATTGGTTTCGAATAGGTAGTTAAATAGAGAAAGTAAATTAGAAGTAGGTAAATCGTATCTTATTATGACTCAAAGAGATGGACGACCTCTTTCTTACATAGTCTGTGGTGTGGTGTCTATGGATCTTAATCTTTGACGTATTTGACGTTTGATAATTGATTTGACGTTGACGTGCGTGCGAAGAAAGTGAAAGCCACAGAGTACATTGTATTAGTAATGATTGTTTCCCCTGGTGAAAGCCAAAACAAACAAAGCAAAGGGAAGTTATTTGTTAACGTCGGTATACGAACAAAAGAACCTTCATAAACTGTTGTAACAATAGAACTTCGGTGGCATTAAATAAAATTTTACTATCCAGAAGTGGCGGGTAGGTTGGTTCAAACCTTTTGTATGGATTTTCAACATTTTGTTTTTTATGCATCCCTATTCTGTGTTAATTTTAGCTTCAATAAATGTATTTATCCTACAGTTTCATGATAGACCAACCCTTGGTTCCATTCAATAGTAATAGGTAGGTACTTATACTTTCGCTGCAAAAATTACTGACTGGTCAGTCAATTTTTAATGGGACATTAATTTAATTTCTGTGCTTAAACTAATGAAAATAATTAATTCTTCCACAATTTGTTTACATTTCTGTCTGGTTTTGTTTCTGGCTGGTGTTTATTTCAAGGACTAAATAAAAACAACAGCCATACAGCATCAATGAGACCTATTTAACACCAAGTTTAGTGTTTGTTTCTATTAGTGTCTGTAAATAGTAGTGATTCTAAGTAAGCATAATTATATTAGTGTAAACATTTCAGAATGGAAGCGAAAAACATAGTTCAACGTGGAAACATATTGCAAGTGAGGCTGGGCGTAACCAATTATAACACACCATTTGCCACGAAAACTAGCCCTGAGTACATCATTAGCGGATCAGCTATTTTCCAAGTAAAAGTTATTGCTGCGCAAGTCAACAATGGTCACACTAATGTTTACAATAACTTGTTGTTTATCAGATTTTTTAAATTACATCAAGATGATGACTTAACATATGCTATAAAATTTTCCAGCTCTGAATTAGGAATAACAAACAAAAGTTTCATAAGTGATGATGGAACCTGGCATCTTATTCATGATAACCGAAAGCAGCAATATACTTTTGATGTAATGGTGCAAATGGATATCGTTCCAAGTGCAAGTTCTTTTGCATCTCTTCACGAAGATATGGAGTTAACGGACTTTGAATTGAGAGGAGAAGATGGCTCAGTGCATATGCATCGGGCCGTTTTGGCAGCATCAAGCCCGGTCCTGCGTCGTATGTTAGGAGGAACCTGGCGCGAAACCACAGAGGGACATGTTGAAGTCCCAGGCACTTCCAAGATCACATTACAACACTTGAAAGACTATGTATACTTGCATACGTTACCTGATGCAGGCCTGGAACAGCTTTTGCTCCTAGCATCTTATTACATGATGCCTGATTTGGAGCAGAAAGCAGTGGATAAACTTGTGAACAGTCTCACAGCAGAGAATGCATGTGACTTGCTTGAGTTCGCCGCAAAGCACAAGGTGACCAGACTATTGCTCGCAATTTTAGAGTGTGTCCAAAGTGGTGTTGTTAAAGTTGATGTAGGCCCAGTGTCTACTTCGGATTATGTATTTATGTACTTATTTAATTATTTTATCGAATGAAAGTCGCAAATATCTTCTCCATAGTTATATATTTTTCCAATTGACAGTTAATTACATTTTTCTAAACAAAATAACATCTATTAATTTCTTTCTTTTTACAACCGGCCAGTTGGTCTCAAGGAGGCCGTATACGGTTCAACATATCGCCCACCAAGGACAAATATGCCAATTTGTCCTTCATTAAATTAATAAAGCTAAGATTAAGAGGATACTAAGTTGAAAGAAATAAACTAAAAGTTAAAACAAAACACCGTAACAAAAAAAAACATTATACAAAAAACAATACTACATCCAGTCAATAACGAAACAACAAATACAAGAAAATAGGGCGCTTAAATATTAAATTACCTTCCCATGTTACAAATTACCCTATCTTAATTATTTGACTGGGATGAGTTAATCAATCACTCTGCCATAGTTTACCATCGCCCACCTTACGGCAAGGTGATATACCTAGTACACCGTTAGCAGCGACCGTTTACTCCTGAGACCACTTAAACCCAAAAAACCCGCAGTATTCTACAGATATGACAAGTAAGTAAGTATTGCTCCTCCTCGGTAAGCTCATTTTTATATTACTAATAATCACATCTTATTCTTACTTTTAATTCTTCTCTATTATTTCTCTGTTTCATCCACTTTTCTTTAATTAACTTTCCTTTTTCAGATATCTTAAGTGAATTGCACAATATTTCTTCGTCCACTAACATATTTTCTAGTTTTCTTTCAGATTCATCCTCCAGTTTCCAGAACCTTTTCTCAAGTTTCTTGTCATCTGACCGACAATGTAACACATTTAGCTTGAGCGCTGGTTTCTCGGCCACGTTGACATGTCCAGAGAGTATCCACCCCAGTGTAGTGGCTTGCGCCAGTGGCTCTCCCTCTGGACCCCTTCTTATACCTTCCAAGAGTACCTGATTATAAACTCCTACACCAAGCAGCAAGTCAATACGACTTGGAGTATGGTACTCTGGATCGGCTAATGCTAGCCCATTAAACTCTATCCATTTGGACGGATCAATTTTACTCGTCGGTAGCAGACCTGTGATTGACTTCAGGACGTACGCCTCAACCTGGATTTTGAAGTCAGGGTCAACATGTGATTGAAGCTCCATCATCACTACAGCTTTTGAAGTTGACTCGCGCTCACCTAATCCTTTCATCCGTCCAATCACAGGAGACTTCTTCAATCCCAGACGCCGAACGAGAGACTCCGTCACAAATGAACATTGCGAGCCCTGGTCAAGTAGAGCTCGCACGGTGTTGTTGCCTGCTTTCGTCTCGACTCCCACTACCACAGTCGATAGAAGAGCCTGATTCTTTACGCTGCCTGACGAAAAACAAGACACCGATTTCTGTGCAACATCTGAATGTCCCACATCAATTGAAGAAGACGCTGCGACCGCTTCTTTCGGTATACTCCGTTCCCTGACCTTAATGGTCCCAGAAGTAGACTTTTCACTGGGGTGCAAAAGGGAATGGTGTTTCCTTTTGCAAACGCGACACCTTACGTTGGTACGGCAAAACTTGGCAGAATGATTGCTACCTAAACAATTGTAACAAACATTGTTGGTTTCCACAAGTTTGCGACGCGCATCAACCGTCATTTTACTAAACCTTTTGCAAAATGGAAGTGAGTGCTCACCTGAACAAAATATACATTTTATGGTACAAATATGAAATGAATGAGTTTTATTTACAGATGGATTATGAGTCGGAGATTTTTTAACTAAGTTTGATCCAGAATCCAAGAACTCCAAAGCGCGATATCGTTTGGTCACAAATTCTTGGAATGTTTTATATGTTGGCAGCTCATCTGCCGAGCTAGTGCTACTAACGTTGAACTCCCATTGACGCCTGGTTTCTGGATCCAACTTGAGAGTTAGGATGTGTACCACAATGACATCCCAACTACTCACATCCACCCCTATATTTGTTAAAGACGCCAAACAATCGTTAGTTGTATCGATTAAACTTTTTAAACTAGAAGCCGACTCACTCACCATATTTCGCTGACTAAATAGTCGTTTTAACGTTAAATGACAAATATATTTTTTATTATTATACCTGTCCTCTAGTAGTTGCCAGCACCTATCATAGTTCTCATTAGTTATAGGGATATGTCGTAAATATTGCTCAGCTTCCCCTTCCAAATAACTTTTAAGATAGTGCAACTTTTGAACCTTACTTAACTCCTGATTTGAATGGATAAGCTCAGTGTACAAATCTCGGAATGCTGTCCATTCTGAATACTTACCCGAGAAGTTAGGTATGGTTATTTTTGGCAACTTGAAACTGTGATTCGGATTTTACATTACATTGACAAATGTTACTAGTGCTGGGCGAAGTAAAATTTACAACATTAAGTTCCTCTATTAAAGATTTTAAACTACATTTGTATTCCAAATAACATTCTTCAGTTTTATCGTAAATATCATCTTGAACGTAATCAGAACTTGACAGTAATGCATGATCAAAAGTTCTCCGCAATTCTTTATGCCCAGATACAAATTCCAACCAACAATGCTCAAGTAACTCTAGCCTGCCCTCTAAATATTGTTTTGTTAGTTTATCCTTTGGGCTTTTCTTGAAATTAATTTGTGCCCTAGTATTCCGTCGAAAAAGTTCTATCTGAAAATCTAGAAATAGCCTCCATATTACACACGTTTACAATCAGTTACAGTTTACCAATAAAAATATTTTTCTAAGTTAAATTTTAAAATTAAAGTCCATTAATGTTCCCGTAATAGTTCAGTTGAATTGCTCTTGATCAATAATTATTCACTTTTAACACTTTAAAATATGCACCAAAATCACTCACTCGAATGTTGATATTCCTTGCCTGTACCGCCGTAGTAATTCTAAGTGCAACCTCTGCACCGCTGCACCCGGCCGCACCTCCCTGCAGCCGCCGCACCGGGGTCGCAACGCAACCCGAAGTCACCCTGACGCGCAGTAGTCCTGACGAGCACCGACTCCTCGTAGTCAGTGCCGTCCGAAGCTAAACCAATAGCCCCTGGTATCCACCACGTTCGCACAGCGATCCACACCGTGACGGATAATTTTCACAATCTGGTGAAACTACAACGCGCGGATAACTTATATCCGGCTCGAAGGACCAATGTAGGCCCAGTGTCTACTTCGGATTATGTATTTATTTACTTATTTAATTATTTTATCGAATGAAAGTCGCAAATATCTTCTCCATAGTTATATATTTTTCCAATTGACAGTTAATTACATTTTTCTAAACAAAATAACATCTATTAATTTCTTTCTTTTTACAACCGGCCAGTTGGTCTCAAGGAGGCCGTATACGGTTCAACAGTTGGTGAAATGCGCGACCATTTTCTTCGCGGAAAATGACATTGAATTCTAAGTTTGTGATGCTTTCAGATAAACTATTATGTATGTGATAATAAATTATTATAAAAATCTGATCTCAGGCCTGTGTGGACACACTGGACACTATAATATTATAATGTTTTGTATAAACAACCTTTAGGAAACACTTTATCCATATGATCAAATTGTAATGTATTATATATAATAAACATGCGTGCTGCCAATTGGTGCTTAAATTACCGTCCGTCCGTACCATCTGTGATAAAAAAAATACATAGTAAGTATGTAGACTACTATCTGAACTGCTTTGCTAAAAACTTAACCATGCGTCCATATTTTACGTAAATGCCCTTAACCCTGGAACCCTACACTGTTTTGCACCCCAAAATTAAGTCAAAAATATTATAAAAGAAAAGATTTTGATAATTAATTTATACTTTTACTAGCGGCCGCCCTCGACTTCGTCCGCGTGGAAAGGGAGCGTTCAAGTATTACGTAACGCAATTTTTGAAGATTTTTGACCCTCCCTCCCCCCCTTGTAACGCAGCGTAACGTTTTTCGGTACCCCCCCCCCCCCCCCCCCTCTCTAAACGTTACGTAACGCTCAAGTGCTATTTTTTACCCTAAAGTCGCAAAAAGTAATGTCCTACTAGTTATTATCCTCTGTATAATACTAAAACAAGAGTAAATAAAACAAGAGATTTGTAATCCGTAACACCTGTCTTTTGTTTACTTTTTATTTATTATTTAGCTTACATACATGATACAATTGTTTTTGTCCTTCATTCTCCGAAGTATTTTATTTTTTAATAAGTAAACAACTCTTATAAGAAAATAACATATTTATATAAACCTTTGGTAATGCAATTAAAATATAAACAGAAACACAACTGAAATTAAACATCTTACTCGAAATTCTTAACAAAATTAAAAAATAATCAACTATTACCAAGTATCTATTTAAGTTGACGACCCATTTGGCGCAATGGTTTGAACGCCGGTTGAGACGCAAGGGTCGCGGGTTCGATTCCCGCACCAACACAAATGTTTGTTGATGAAACAGATATTTGTGTTGGGTCTGGGCTCTGGGTGTTTGTAGTTCCTTCGTTGTTTCTGGTTTCCATAGCACAAGGGAAAACCTTAGTTTGGGATCAGGACAATGTATGTGATGTTCTCTCAATTTATTTATTTATTCTTTTTATTTTATCTATGTAAGTAGCCAGGGCCGTCTCTAGCTCATGTGGCGCCCGTGTGCAAAACATTGCCCTAGCACCCCCCCCCCCCCCCCCCCCGCACCGCGCACTGACCGGCCTCTTCCTCGGAGAGAAGGGAGTCGCGCGTCTGGTCGGCGTGTCCTCCCTCTCCTTGCCCTTCTGCGAGCATGCAAGGGGATCCTCCTCCCTCTGTCGCTCGGCGGCCTCTTTCTGTGACATTACGTCCAGGTCGCCCCAACTACGCGCACCAACTCCTGGCGCTGTTGGTCCCAGGAGCTGCACACGGCCAGAGTGTGCTCGGCCGTATCCTCGTCCGCCCCGCAAGCGTGGCAACGGGGGGTCTCCTCTCGCTCGATACGGTGCAGGAAGCAACCATGTCCTGTCATGATCTGCACCATACGAAACGAGAGGAATCCATGGGACCTCTCCAACCACCGATCTAGAACCGGGGCTAGCGCGTCCGTTGTCCACCGACCAAACTCGGCGATGCCTAGGCTGGCGGACCATCTCCGGACGAGATCTTTATTCGCCTCCTTACGCATTGCCTCGCGCTCCTGTAGGCAGAAGGGCTCGCCCTCCTCCTTTTTGCCCACCGTCCATTCATAGATGGAGGCCAGCACCTTGGCCTCCTCCTCCCAAGGAGGGGTCCCTGCCAGCGCGCAAGCCGGCGAGAAACTTACTGTTTTATAAGCTCTGGCGACTCGCTGCGCTATCGCCCTCTGAGGCGCTCTCAAAAGGGAGGCATTCAGCCGTCTAGAGATCTTATCAACCCAAATGGGGGCCCCGTATAACGCCATTGAGCGTAAAATTCCGGCATATAGCAGCCGGCATTTGTGGTTAGGACCACCCAGGTTAGGCCGGAGCCAATTAAAAGCATTCGCTGCTTTTAACTGGCGCGGTACCAATCGCCGGAAGTGGGGACCAAAATTCTAACGCGCATCTAAAATTAGACCGAGATATTTCATCTCTGTCTTAACTTCCACTCTACAGCCCTCAACAGATATGGATGCGTCAGGAGGAAAACGACGACGTGGTGGCGCGAAGTATATAGCCTCCGTTTTGTGGAGGGCCACCTGCAGTCCGAACAATACAGTTTGTCCAGCCGTTTAAGGGTGGAGCCTCCATATAAAGTCCCCCACATGTAATGTGGGGGCAGCGCCCAGAGGCGCCCCAAGTAAAGGGGGGAGAAAAAAAGCAAACAGCGAGCGACCCACTTTCGTGGGAAGTCCCGTGGCCTTGCGGTTCGGAAACTCCACGTAAGATTTACCTACGACATCACCGGTTGGGGTCAGTCCCCACTTTAGTTGGGACTGACCCCGACCGGGGATGTCGTGGTGATCCCCCGAATATAAACGTGGCGCGCCTTGCTTTGCTGTAATACGACAAATATAAGAAGAGCTCCAGGTGCTACACAAAATGTATGCAAACTGGAGTTCTTTTTACGTTGGTTATTAAAGCGGGGCGGCCGGCCAGCGCGGGCGCGCGCTGAGTGGGGCTCCGTTGCGAGCGGCGCCCGGCGCCCCATGGACCGCGGCGCCCGGCGCCCCTAGGACCGCGGCGCCCGACGCCCCTAGGACCGCGGCGCCCGTGTGCAACGCACACCCTGCACCTAAGGGAAAGACGCCCCTGTAAGTAGCTCTACAAAGCAATTAGACTGAAGTTAATGCTCCTCTGTCCACGAGTTTGCTAGCCACTCAGATTCATTCATCACCGGCATCTGGAGCGCAGACGAAAACGGTTCTGGAATTGTTAAGCCACTTGCATCAATTTCATCTTCGTTAAGCCAGTCAGCATCCTCAGACGATGTTTCATAGCGACGCATAATGCAGAGAACCTCATTTGCCCTTCTGGCAGCAAGGCGCTGTGGCCGTACTATAGTATCACAATGGTCTTGGACAGTCTTGCCATGCACGTTTATTAAATGGCGTTCAATACAATCCAGGGATTCCCCATCAAATATAAAGGAAAAGATTTGCCAACTTGACAAATACAATCGAGGGATTCCCCGTAAAATGTAAACGAAAAGGGTTGCCAATTTGGGAGTTTAATTTCCCTATTTTTTATTAACGTGTAACAATGTTACGTAACGTGTTGTAAGAAAGACCCCCTCCCCCCCCCCCCCCCCTGTAACGCATCGTAACGTTTCACGAGAACCCTCCCCCCCCCCCCCAATTGCGTTACGTAAAACTTGAACGCTCCCAAAAGTAACTTTTTACCCCCCTTTTAACCCCTTACAACCCCCTTTTCGCAATAAAAAGTATGCCTATGTTCTTTCTCAGGGTCTAGATCATCTGTATACCAAAGGACATGTTCTTTTTTTGTATGTAAGCTGGGCCCCTGTGGGCAACCCGTGGCCTACAGTCATGAAACTATATATTTCAGATAGAGCATAAAATAAGGAACATTTCCATGTACGGTGGCCAGCACATCAAGTTACTACAATCTGTCAAATTTCTTCAATCGAACCTCACTTTTATGTCAAACGTGTTTGGTTCAATATCAACTGAGGAAATTTGACAGATTGTAGTAACTTGATGTGCTGGCCACTGTACTAATATAATATATATTTTTTAAAACTCAAAACATTTGTTTTTTCGTAAAAACATTTGAATAGTTAATGTTGATAAAACAGCAACCCAAAACCTTTTCTGCACTGGCAACATCGATCATTAATTGTCAAATGTCGCATTTTTAATGACAGATGTCAAACAAAATGTTTCAGAAGTGAAAAGTCAGGCTGACAGACATTCATTATCAATTGACAGTCAGTTAAACTTTTAATAAAAAAAAAACAATTTCCGGGCGCCGCATGAAATGTTATAATTTTTTCAGGATTATTATTTTAGGGAATAAAACTAGAAACTAGTATCAGAAATTATTGTTCTACCTGGGAGGATCAAATATATATAGTAAATCTTTTTTTTTAACTAAAACATTTAGAAAAAAACGATGAAAAAATGTTTTATTCAGAAGTTTAAATATTTAGGTATTTATTCGAATTTGGAGTTCTTTACAAAAAATAAATTTTCGGAAACCTAGTCTCAGGAGAAATACCTAGGGGAACCGAGACAGTGATTGCCCAGGGTACAGTGATTGCCAGGTTTAAGGTTAACGTAGATTTTAACTTATTTTCAAAGGAGTAGTTTTGAATTAAATCTGTTAAATAACACTAGAGTACTCTTTATCAGAATTCTAAATAAGAAATTTGTCAACATTTTAAAAAATATATATTATTATGGCTGTTTTTGCACAGCGGGTGTTCTTCTCTTCAAAAACCTCGAATTCCTTAGGAGAATCGAATACACTTAGTAGTTTTAATGATTGTGTCACTTTTATTTTAATTTTTGAATGTGAAAGCTAAACAACGAGCTAGTTAAAGCTTTGATGTATCATTTGAAGTAGTTATCATGGTATAAAAACATTCCATTTAGTATTTAGAGGGGGTGGGCAATCACTGAATTTTTAGAACAAATTTTAAGATTTCTTTTGCAAAACGTTATATTTACAAATATTCTTTAGATATTTGAATTGTTGCTGACTTATTTCAAAGCTAAACTACCAATGTTATATAAAAGTCGCACACTTCTACCCAATTGTTAAATAAAGGATTTAATTGAAATAAAACTGCATCATTTTCTTAAGTGGGCAATCACTATCTCGATCACCTTATCAGAAAAAAAAATAGTTTTTACGTGTAGGAAAATAAAAAAAAAAGGTGGGCCCAAAACAGAACAACTCCTTTCATTTAAATCCGTTCAGTAGTTTTGGCGTGAAAGAGTGACAGACAGACAGTTACTTTCGCATTTATAATATTAGTATGGATTTTGAAAGTTCCCCAGAAGAAGTAATATAAACTTTGCGTAAGTTATACCACAACGGTTTTTTTTATGATGGCAACCCATTAGACAAGGATCCTATAGAACGACATCTCGCTCGGCTCGATTTTCCGTAAAGCGATTTGGCATTTCAAAGTAATATTTTATTCTTACTGCATAGAATCGAAATTAACATTGCATTCAATTTCATGGTGCACCATCTTGTTTTTATATCCAATATCTTTGGTTTGGTGTTGGTAGGTTTACAAACGGTCTATATATCGCCCAACAATATCGATATTTCGAACTGAAAATATCGATGTATCGATAATTTTTCGACAAGTCCATATGTACTGACTTATAAGTAGATGTTTTTGCCTGCGTTTATATGTATTATCTATGATTGCCTGTGAATCACCGATTAGGTACTTTAAGTATGTAGGCCTAGGAGTAGCCGTGAATACTATGTGGATTTAGAAGTTATAAGTCATAGTAGAACGCAAGTAGAACGTGTTTAAATCTATTTATCGCATATTCAAAATTGAAGAAGATGACTGAGGGAAATCTGTAAGTAAATTAGACTCGCATCTATTTTATCTAACTATAGCGATGACTGTTTAGTTTGCGCACTTGTAAAAAAGAAGACTTTCTACTAAAGTTGGCTCCGCGCACTCAAGGCCATCGCTTCACTTGCATGTTGTGGACTATAAGAATACTTATGGCTTCAGTTGACCCCGAAATCGAAGAGTTCGATATACAGGCGGTCCTCGACTTACGTCGTTTCGATTTACGTCGTTTCAAGTTACGTCGAACAATGTTTTGACACTATTCCTCAAGCATACGTCATTTGTTTCGATTTCCGGCATATCGGAGAATTCACTTGTGACCCTAATTTTGAGAGAAGTTTTAACGTTAATAACAAAATTTGTGCAGCCTATCACTCTTACCAAGATCTGTATGATAGCAAGAAGAAAGAAGCCAAGCAATCTAGAATTGATAGTTTCTTTATGCCAAAAGTTTAATTTATTATTTATCATTACATATGTATAAGTTTTGTAATTACATATTATTAAAATTAATAACACACAAATACCAAAAATAACTAGCAATTTCATAAGTGCATAATATATGATTATTTTAAGAACTTACTTTTAATAATAAAGTACGTCCTTTGTTATAAATGCAGTTTTTTTTTATTATTTCGAGTCCGTGTGGAACCTAACCCTTGAGTTTTACATGTAAACATATGAAAAAATATGTCTCGACTTACGTCGTTTCGATTTACGTCGCGTATTTCGAGAACCTAACATGCCGTAAGTACGAGGACTGCCGTTATTATAGCAATATAAAAAATTGTATCGTGCCTCTCCCGCACGTTTGTCTGTTTTGTTTGTCACGGCGATTACTGTAAGTAGGAGGCCTTCTTATTCTATGCTGTAACTGCAGTTGCAAAACTTCTGAATTAGGTATTCCGTATAATTACTGAATACTGTAGGTACCTACTTACTTATAGGTAGCCACATCCAAGACTGTCAAAAGTTAGAAAACAACCTAAATGGCCAATAACACCGCTACCGCCAAAAGTGGTATAATTAAATGGGTGAATTTCAACAAACCTAATTACGGTGGCGAATTTTTAAAACCACTTTACATACATTTTCCGCCACCGGGATTGCACCAACCGGACTTAGAAACAGTAACAAAATTGGCTTATAAAAAAAATATATTATTCCACCACTAACTTACAGTCATAAATATGACAGTTAACTTAATCTCAATAAGCTATAAAACTGGTTTTTATGTAAAGGAGAAAAGACAGCTCAAAATACATGCCACCGGTATTGATACGGTACTTGGGAAAATCACCCAAATACACCTATCATGATCAAATATATCGATGCACCGTGTTGGTAAATACATACTTAGATACACGCTCGAACCTAATTACTTATTAACATTCGTGGATACACGTTAGCCGCCATTATTAACGCGACAGGCAAAGTGTAACCTACTTTTTTACAATAGCTACGGTAATGACGAATATGACGATACGCACGCAGGGTAGATATTTAGTACTTATATTACATAGATTTGATTGATTGATTTTATTAATTAGTTTATCAATTAAGGAAATTTGACAGGTTTTTGTAACCTGATGTGTATGTCTGTACTAAAAGACTTCGTTTAAGTTGGTGCGCATTCTCTGTTCGCGAGTGAAACCAGTTCTTGGCCGGTTTTTTTTTATATTTGTTTGTTTCTTTTTTTACAGTTTGGAGGCAAACAATATTATCAATGACGGATACACATTAAGTCTAAGGATAAATTGCGAATATCTGCATCAAACTCATTCCAACTTGAAAAGAAAAACAAGTCCAAATTTTGAATTAAATGAATTATTAACATTCCAAATTAAAGCTGCAAGCGTGAATCACACTCATGTAGGGATAGTATCGACTATATATATACGTTTTAAGAAAAATCAAGATGTTGACACGAAGTATGAGATCCAATTTTCCAGTCCTGAATTAGGAATAAGAAATAAACGGTTTAACAATGATGATGGCACGTGGTGTGAGCTTGACAGTGACTTTACGTCGAAACCCAATTTCTTTAACGTGGAAGTAAGATGGTCTAAAGTTCGGACAGTCGCTGATTGCTTCGCAACGCTGTACGACGATGAGGACTTAGTAGACTTCCAGCTGAAGGCAGAAGACGGTTCGGTGCAGATGCACAAGGCAGTGCTGGCGGCCAGCAGCCCGGTGCTGCGGCGCATGCTCGGCGGGGCCTGGCGGGAGACCGCAGAGGGCTGTGTCGAGGTGCCAGACGTCTCCAAAGACACATTGCAGCATCTCAAGGACTATATCTACCTGAATAAGCTTCCAGAAACAGGCCTACAGGAACTTCTGCTTCTAGCGTCTTTCTATATGATGACAGACTTAGAGAACAGGGTAAAAGATAAGATTGTAGACACCATGAAGGCAGAGTCTGCCTTAGACATGTTAAATTTTGCATTTACACATAAACAGCATACATTACAAGTGGCGATATTGAAGGAGATCCAAGCCGGGCGTATTGAGGTTCATAAAATGCAGCAAACTGGATCTGGCGTGATTACCGCGATCGAAAATAACGAAATTTAATTAATAGCGGGTAGAGAAATAATTCCCTATTGTAATAATATTAATAAACAAAAATAATTGTATTAAAAAGTTCAAA
Source organism: Cnaphalocrocis medinalis (assembly GCA_014851415.1). NCBI lineage: Eukaryota > Metazoa > Arthropoda > Insecta > Lepidoptera > Crambidae > Cnaphalocrocis > Cnaphalocrocis medinalis. Next base: position 3,133,343 of record CM026290.1, on the reverse strand, counting down.
ATGTTTGTATGTACCTAAGTTGTATATTTATTTACATAATCGTCTTTTGCAAATTGAACGGGACCATTATTAATAAAACAATAAAAAATTTTTACACTTTCGTTCGTTTCGTTCGACAGAAAGTCGGCCTTAGAGCTGTGTGTAGTGCGGGTCAGGAGGCCAATTCTCGGTTTTCGCCTTCTATGTCGAGTCCACTTGATGGAACGCACTACCAATAGAACACAGATTACAGTCGACATTCCTAATCTTGTTGTCTATGCGTCCCATGAAGTCGACTCGACATTGAAGGCGAAAACCGAGAATTGGCCTCCAGTGCATCGCGGGCCTACTGGCCGGTTGGCTGGGCGGTGTTTATATTTAAAAAAAAGTGCTCCGTTGTAGATACAGTCAACTCCAAAAATATGTAATACACTCTAGGACCTTGTCACAATACATATTATAAGAAAGTAGAACGACCTCTACTTTCTTAGTGTATTGTGACAAGGTCCTAAAGTGTACTTAAGTAACATAGTTTTAAGTGTTTTTCTTACTTATTTTGTATGGGCCAAGAGTCTGAAAATAAACAATTTTTATTTTATTTATTTATTTTAGCTGACCTTGATATCGAAGAGTTTGTTTTGAAGTTATAGTAATAATATACAGGGCGTCCTAAAAGTATGGGACATCAAGGGGATGTAGGTACCTTAAATTATTTAGATAGCACTTTATTTAAAGATTACGGCTACATACCGGGCCGTGATCATTTGGCCATGATCTTTAAGTAAAGTTGTGTTTGTTCAAATGTTTTAAGTACAGACTTAAGCCACTATATTATGCTAGTGCCCAAGTCTAATGACCAATGGGGTGTCGATGAGGCTCGTTTAATATATCCATTACCAAATACTTTAAATAAGCACGGAAATCGAACTGGAAAAAGAAAAAAAACAGCAATCAAGATCGATACTAATAATAAAATATACAAATTTATTAGGTCTAATAAGTTTTCTCATGTCTGAAAGCCAATATGTTTATTTTTATAAAATTATACTTACTCGTACTTACTCAGTCAAACAAAAAAATTGTTCGACTGAATTTACATACAGTACATAACGAATACAATATCGTTTAATAACAAGCCCAAATAAATAGTTACCTTACAACAAAAATATAATTCATAGATCAATATTACAATACCTATTCAAGTAATTAGTCTAAATATTGTTTTTATCAAAATTCAGTACTATAGAATAGAATAGAATAGAAATCATTTATTTCAACTCATACAAAGTCATACAGTTACATTATTATCATAGGTACTATATCACGTCCAATTTTGTTGAACATTCTGTTTATTTTTCACTCTATTTTGAGATACTCGATGAAAACAATGTTTAATTTAAAACGTTATTTTAACGAGTATTTTAAAACAAGTTTTTATTCTGTGTGTGCTAATAACATCATGTTTTATATTGTGTCAATAATGTCGTGAAATTTAATCTTGAGGAGCTATTATGGAGTTCCATAGTATTATAACCAACTAGCGGCCGCCCGCGACTTCGTCCGCGTGGAAAAGTAGCTTTCACCCCCCTTTTAAACCCTTACAACCCCCTTTTCCAATTAAAAGTGATCTATGCCGTTCTCAGGGTCTAGACCCAGGAGAAGAAGGAAGAGGTCACTTTTTATAGGGTTACCCATACTCTACCCTAAATTTTCCTGACGTTATGACACATAATGTTTGGCCACCGATTATAAATAGCCAATTCTAATTAATAACGTAGGTATTTTATTGAAATGAATGATATGAATGAATATTTATTTCAGATTATAAAGCATCCATTATTATTACATGAAGATTATTGCATGAAGCATTATTTTTATACATTTTCTAATACGATACGGGAATTATATATGTCACCGTAAAATAGTCCGAACCGTAAGTTAATCAACTTCCGGAAATAAGAAACGATGCAAAATTAAAATTTCGAAAAAAAGTTTGGTTAGATTGGAACAGTGGCCTTACCATGAGTTTGAAATACTACCCTCGCTATCCAAAACTATTGCTCTGTCTCTTTCAAATGCCTCACAATGAAAGAGACAAAGCGATAGTTTTCGATAGCATTATATGAACCTCAATACGCCCGGCTTGGATCTCCTTCAATATCGCCACTTGTAATGTAGCCTGTTTATGTTTGAATGCAAAATTTCAAACTCATGGTAGCTGGTGACTCCACAGTGTAATTAACTGAATTAATTTTAATTGCAGTTTGTTATTTTTCTAAAGTTGATCAACTTATTTGAAAGGCATATTTCTTAAAACGTTTAATGCAGTTTTATTTATTTTAAGAGCAAAGGAATGTTTCTTTATGTATATAAAACGTGCAAAAATGTCAGGTAGTTTGTTCTATGTCTTCTATGTCGAGTTGACTTCACGGAACGCACCACCAATAGGAGAACAAGATAAGGAATGACGACTGTAATCTGCGTTAGACGATAGGAGACTATCGTCTAAGTCGCCGCAACATAGAAGGCGAAAACCGAGAATCGGTCTCCACTCGTCAGAAAGTCAGCAAGGACGTTCGGTCAGTATCGGCTGGATGTTCGTACACCTTGGGGCGGTCAGAGGTCGGCGAGGTCGGCGGCGAGCTGCAGCGCGGGCGCGGGCGCGCTGGTGTGCGCGCGGAACAGCTGCGCGTGCTGCCAGGCGCGCGCGCCGGCGCCGCCCGACAGCTCCGCGCGCAGCTCCGCCGTGCGGAAGCGACGCTCAAACTGCACGCCCGCCTCTGCGACGACACAGTGCGTCATTTTTATTTTTGGTATAGCAATTCTTTGCAATTTATTCTTAAAGTAAATATTGCATTTAAAAAAATAAAAATAATAAATAAAATAAAACTTTATTGAAAAATCGTCAGAACAATCAAATACACAAGTCTATTTATACTAAGGGAGCAATTATTCGTTTGCTGCCTAAAACTAGGAGTATCCTGTATCTTAGGCAGAAACAAAAAAATAAAAATCATCGTAGAGCAGCTGCGGCGGCCCTGCTTGTATTCCACTGGTGTTGTAGGTGTCTGTCTATCGCTTACCGTCAGGTAATCCGCGTGTCTGCCATCCTACTACTATTATAAAGGCAAAAGTTTGTAAGGATGTATGGATGTTTGTTACTCTTTCACGTAAAAACTACTGAATGGATTTGAATGAAACTTTACCACAATATAGCTTATACATCAGAATAACACATAGGATACAATTTATAAAAACATATTGTGTGGATTGTCCAAAATATGACGGTAAGTGTCAATAATTAACTCCACGCGTACGAAGTCGCGGGCGGCCGCTAGTCTATCATGAAAAAGATTTAGTCAAGAATTATATAAAAACGATCCTTTTTTAAATTAAGTTTTATCTTTCTTTATAAGCACCTTATAAAAAATCTGATTCGCCCCCCTCTGGCCCAGAAGCTGGGTACTATCCGTGCGGATAAAAAATAGGATCAAAAATGGCGGCGAATATATTCATTTCTTGCTCGCACACTACTTGCGTCTATACTGTTAATAGAGTGCGAGCGAGAAGTGAATATATTCGCCACATTCTGGTCCCATTATTTATCCGCACGGATAGTACGCCCATGTGTTTATTAAATAACTAGTGGCCCGCCCTCACTTCGCTTCGGGACCGTAATTCAGAAATAATAAAATAAAATAAATAAAAATAAAACTTTATTGAAAAAATCGTCAGAACAATCAAATACACAAGTCTATTTATACTAAGGGAGCAATTATTCGTTTGCTGCCTAAACTAGGAGTATCCTGTATCTTAGGCAGAAACAAAAATAAAAATCATCGTAGAGCACGCTTGCGGCGGCCCTGCTTGTATTCCACTGGTGTTGTAGGTGTCTGTCTATCGCTTACCGTCAGGTAATCCGCGTGTCTGCCATCCTACTACTATTATAAAGGCAAAAGTTTGTAAGGATGTATGGATGTTTGTTACTCTTTCACGTAAAAACTACTGAATGGATTTGAATGAAACTTTACCACAATATAGCTTATACATCAGAATAACACATAGGATACAATTTATAAAAACATATTGTGTGGATTGTCCAAAATATGACGGTAAGTGTCAATAATTAACTCCACGCGTACGAAGTCGCGGGCGGCCGCTAGTCTATCATGAAAAAGATTTAGTCAAAGAATTTATATAAAAACGATCCTTTTTTAAATTAAGTTTTATCTTTCTTTATAAGCACCTTATAAAAAATCTGATTCGCCCCCCTCTGGCCCAGAAGCTGGGTACTATCCGTGCGGATAAAAAATAGGATCAAAAATGGCGGCGAATATATTCATTTCTCGCTCGCACACTACTTGCGTCTATACTGTTAATAGAGTGCGAGCGAGAAGTGAATATATTCGCCACCATTTCTGGTCCCATTATTTATCCGCACGGATAGTACGCCCATGTGTTTATTAAATAAACTAGTGGCCCGCCCTCACTTCGCTTCGGGACCGTAATTCAGAAATAATAAAATAAAATAAATAAATAAAAATCATTTATTTCTATAACCATTGTTACAAACTGTGACCGAGACTACCCAGTAAGTTGTCTAAGACACTTAAGTGTTGGGTATGACTCGCTACTTCCCTTACGGCTATCTTAGATTATGTTAGACTAGCGGCCCCCCGCGACTTCGTCCGCGTGGAAAAGTAACTTTTTACCCCATTTTTTACCCCTTGCAACCCCCTTTTCGCAATAAAAAGTAGCCTATGTTCTTTCTCAGGGTCTAGATCATCTGTATACCAAATTTCATTTAAATCCGTTCAGTAGTTTTGGCGTGAAAGAGTAACAGACAGACAGACAGACAGACAGACAGACAGACAGACAGACAGACAGACAGACAGAGTTACTTTCGCATTTATAATATTAGTATGGATTAGTATGGATTTAATAATTTGTTAACAGTAGAATGGGTGAGTGTGTGTGTGTGTGTGTGAGAGTGTGTGTCTAACCTTGTGCGTGGTGCGTAGAAATGAACCAATAGATAGCGCTGTGATCAATTACATCGCGCAAGCGTTTCGTGTTTTCGGTTTACCTATAAGCCCTGTCGTTGTCTATAGAAGTTATCTCTTTATAGTATAAATAAATAGTATAGATAGATTATGAGTGTACGTACCCGGCGCGTGCAGCGGCTGCGCGGCGCCGGCGTCGAAGGCCAGCGTCCAGCGCACGCGCGCGGCGTGGAACGTGGCGTGCGACGCGCGCACGCGCAGCCGCGTGAACACCCCGCGCGCCGCCGCCAGCCGCCACGCAACGAACCCCACCGCTGCGCCCTCTGCCCACCCGACAACCAATTTATGCTAATCACATGGTTATAGAATCAAAAGCTTCGTCACTGATAGCTACTGGTGTGGTGGACTGTATAATAAATAGATATAATGGGTGAAAACGCAGTTTAGATCTGTAAAATCCTACTACTATTATAAAAGCGAAAGTTTGTAAGGATGTATGGATGTTTGTTACTCTTTCACGTAAAAACTACTGAATGGATTTGAATGAAACTTTACCACAATATAGCTTATACATCAGAATAACACATAAGCTACAATTTATAAAAATATATTGTGTGGATTGTCCAAAATATGACGGTAAGTGTCAATAATTAACCCACGCGTACGAAATCGCGGGCGGCCGCTAGTAATATAATAAAAATAAATACAAACTAATTTTAACACATTAAACGACAACCATTTGACATCTCAAAAACATAGATAAAAAGCTAAGAAAAAGAGGTTGCACCACAGCCAGTCGCCAACAGTCACCATAAGGTAAATGTTCGCTTGCACGGCAAAAATGAGTTTTTCACCTAAGGTCTGCTGAAATGCCGTTTCACGCCCCGCCTAAAAACCCAGGTTTGCAAGAGGGAAACATTTGAACTAGAAGGGCATGCCATGACTTGATGGTTCGGGGCATGAACGAGGAGCTAAACCATTGTTGCACATTGGTTGTTTCACAACGACAATAAAATATAAAACACCGGGGTTTTATTGAGTGACCGTGACTTTGATTTTGATTACCCACATTATATCAATGTTATTTCTTATCATCATAAAGGAGGGTAGAGCCATATGAAAAAGTGGTCTAAGACGTACCTTCCCTTGCGAGGTAGACCTTCTGCCAGTCAGTCTCCACCTTGCGGAACACATCCTTGGCTGCGTACGCGCCGGCCGACCACGTGCGTAGTGTCTCCTCCGACTAGAGAAAAATAAACATCTATACTATTTATAAAGAGATTAACTCTATGGACATCGAAAGACCTTACACACAAACTTTTCTTAGGTCTGGGTGTTATGGGTTGACGCCCCCAGTCCCCAATCGTCATCTGGTACTCATAGTACAGGGGTTGTCCTAGTTTGAAACCAGGTTGATTGGCTGGCGACCCGAGGTGGACCTTGGCCTGTGACATCAGTAGGCGTAACATGCGCACTGCGACAAAATTTTGTCGACTCTCGTTCGCGAGAGCGCATCCTTCTATTCCGCTCATCGCTCAGTCAGGTGAGCGAGAAGCAAATTGCGCTGACGCAATACGAGTGTCGACTAACTATTTCGGGGCGCGCATGTTAGCTCGGCTGGTTGATTTGTGTGATTGTCTGGCGCATTTTTTAAAATTTAGATTATTGTTATTATTATTACTTAAACTTTATCGCATAAACATTTGTTACTGGTATGTATTTGAAAGGAAATGAACGTCTTTTACTAATCACGTTTATTTCGAGACTGCAGGTCCTGCGCCCCGGCCAATCTGACACAAAATTACTGTCTACCTCCTAATAATAATATATAAACACTTCACCACTTAATTAATAACACTATCGAAATAAACAATAAATAATACAACTATGTAAAACACAGGCAAAGAAAAAAAATTAGATAAAATAGGCGAGCTTAATGCCCTGGGGCATTCTCTACCAGTTAACCATTGGGTCATGCAGAAAGACAGTGGTGCGGCTAAAGGAGTGATATTGTTCAAAATTATTTATTATTTTATAATACTATACTACAAACTGGAATTCAAGACCAAAAAATCTACGACAGACACTTTTGACATTTTCAAGTGACGTTTTCAGGTTTCGCCAACCTTTTTGTCATTATTTATCTTATTGTAGACTAAACTGTCAAGTTTCCTTACATTGTTAAAATGTTGTGGGTAGATACCAAATGTTATTAACACCTGAAGTGTTACAAGCGCAATACCATCTTCGAAAACGAAAATTACGGATGGTTAAGTTTGTATTAAAGTGTCTTGTATTTAAATGAAAAAAAGTTAATAAAATTATTTTTTTAAATTATAGAATCACAATTACATCAGCGAGTGTTTTTAGAAAAAAGGGGTATACTATGGTACGATAATTTTATTGCAGTAGCAACATTGTAGTAGATTTTTTGGTCTTGAATTCCAGTTTTGGGTATACCTGTGGTCCGTGTTCCGGGCTATGCGTGACGGTGTAGGTGTCGGTGACGCAGCAGTAGGTGACGGCGGCGCGGCCCGGCGCGCGGAAGCGGAACTCGTGGCCGCGCGCCGCGCCCGCCTCGCCGCGGGACGCCCGCCACGCCACCGACCCCGACACGCGCCCGTGGCTCTCCTCCGACCCCGCCGTGCTGCACAAACAGACATCATACACCCACCCGTGCTGCACACACAACCTAATTTAATCGACGCAGCCAGGCTGCACACAGATATCATGCACCCCACCGTGCTGACCACGGACGTATATAGCTGGGGGTGTCCCACATTGCAAAACAATTACGAATAACGACCCCCCCCCCCCCCCCCCGTGATCGGATTTAACAACAACAATCGGGCATCATAGACCCCGCCGTACTGCACAAACAGACTCTCACACTCACAGAAGATCGGCGTGAAGCAGCGCTTGCAGGGGGTCTAATTTGAAGTCATTTTGAGACTCAACCAAACGATTGAGAATGCCATTTCCTAATTTGAAGTGACCATTGTTTCGTTTGAGACCGATGGAAGTTGTTTTGACAGGACTTGTCTCAAACCCTAATTTGAAAGCGTAAAATGACATTCGTAAAATTGAATTTGACAGCTCAAGTCTCGGGGTTTTATGTTGTTGTTGTTGGAGTTGTCCCATTATGGGTTGGGTCTATGTACGCTAAATTAAAAATCGGAGAAAAAATTGCTTATTACGAGAAAAATACAATGAATTCCATATAATGCACAGTTTCGTGGTTATAAAATAAAAAAGATGACCATTTTTCAACGTTTACCAATGACAAGACGCGTGAGACGACGGTGACCAAAGACAAAAAAGCAACTGTCAATGTCAATGTCTGTCAATGTGACGTTAAACGGTTTGGTTTGTTAGGGTTTTTTTGGATAGTTTTCATTTCTTAGTCTGTGGTTTGTTCCGTCAAACGTCAGACAGATAGACAAACGTCAAACGTCATCGAATTCGTAATGTCAGTCAATAGGTAACCAACATTGACAACCATTTTGTTGTGTTGCAATCCTTTGCTAAAATAAATTGTTCCTTCCAAAAAACAACGCTACAATAGAGAAATTGGATAGTCAAAAACTATTCTTCATATAATCCTCTATATTTTGGTATAGGGTACGTATACCACGCCCAGACTCCATACATTCTGGGACAACTCCTTTACGATATCTCGAAAGGTGTTTTACTTCGGTTGAAGTATTGAACATTTCATACATACTTACATGGAAGATTAGAAATTATATTATACTAGTCATATAAAAGTTACGTTAAGAGTTTACTAGCAAATTAGGTACATAACAAATACCTGTAAAGTTAGTTTAAAGGAAATAATAGGTAAATAAATAATAGTTTTTGTGTCTAGAAGAAAATGGTCATGTACCACCTACCTATCTTACCTTACTTAATAATTTGTGATTTTTTTGCAGTGAAATGGGCTGGTAGACTTTTGAGAGATTCCTTTTGAAGAGCCATTGTGAGGATACGGTGCCCTAAGTAATATGGACTTAGTTGTGGTTGTGGGATGCATCTGGTCGAGGTATGTACCTTACCTAAGTACTTCTATTCAACCTAACATAAACTAGAACTATACCTACCTATCGTTTTATTTCATTCAACATCTCATATCGAAAGGTTAAATAAAGTTATGGATAGGTACTTACTTAAACTAAGAAATTTAAGAACTTACCTTACTATTCCTTAAATAAAGACAATATTTTACAGATCAACAATATTAAAAATTTTTAAACACACTGCAACAAAAGTATTTTGTTTGTTGTTTGTTTGAAAGTTATGGAATAGAAAATCATGAGCCATCCAAATTATGTTCATTGTAGTAAAAGTCACAAAATTCCAATGAAAGAAATTGTTTAGGTACCAAGAGTAAATAATGAACTTAAAAATTTAATTAATAGATCTCCGGTGTAGTGCATTTTTTGGTTGATACTTATAAGTATTTATTTATGTTTACAGATTTTATGAGCGATGATGGCATTACTTATGGCAGATGGATTGGATGTCTTGATTACCTACACCCATGCCCACCCATGGACACACCCAACACCATGTGGAGTCACTACAATAGAAAATAAATAAAATAATAATTGTTGTATGAACTGCGATTGTCAACATTTTTTTTCTATTCTATGCTGAACACAAAGATTATGTATCTAAATACCTAATTTGAGATTAAATTGAATTATTGATCTAATAGCTTGGGTTAAGTTGTTACTGTTAAATTTACTAATAAAATATCTTTAAATAATTAAATTGTTTTATTTTGCCAAGCCCGATGAGGGCTACCTCAGCTTTTTTTAATACCTCATAATTATTGGAATTCCTATATTTAAAACACCCCATTGGTCTAGTGGTTTAAGTACCGGGCCATAATCTTCGGGTCCCGGGTTCGATTCCCAGGTCAAGCATAGCACGTGTTTGTGATCAACAATCTGAATAAGGCAAGTGTGGTGATTAAGCCTAATCCCACCGTAGTAGCGTAGACTTGATTTCTATGATAGAGCCCCTTGCCCTGCAGTGGGACAGTATATAGGCTGATACCTACTAAAGTATCAGTAGTAAAGAATTTTCAATTACTTAATTATAAATATTGTAAAATATTTATAATTAGGTAATTAAAAAATTCTCAAAGCAGCTGTGTATTAAGCATATCATAATGCATGAACACTAACATCACAAGACAAGAAGCTAACTTACTGCTCAAATGAAAAACATAACATAAATAGATACTCTTTATTGCACAAAGTTTACAAGTCTTCTTAAACTAGGTAATAAATTTTGCTAATATACAATAGCTTGTAGCGACATCTTCCTGTGTTCAGTTCGTCGCAGGTTGTAGAGAGAGATCTGTAAGTAAGAAAATTATGGTATTATTGATAAAATTATAATGACAATATCTACACTGTTATAATAGTGCAGTGGTAGCTCAATGTATAAGAATGGGAAGTCGTGGTTTGAATCCGAAATAAATGAGAATACCAGTACATATTGGACAGTATCTGAAATATGTAACAGTAAATCAGTTTGTCTTGTACCTCTGTTAAAGGACAGCAAAGGTCAGATGGCAGTCGCTTGATGATAGTTTAACAAACATTCCGGAATCATTCTCTAAGCATACCACGGGTTCCAGACTGATAGTTTTGTATGAATCTGGGATTCATATGCTAAGTATGGAAAGAGATCCCTATACCTTACATGCTCTATAACAATAGATCCATGTAACTTTTAATTTCTTTAAAAATTAAAAGGAATTAGGAAGAAATTTAATTTCTAAATAAGACAAAACTTTACATGCTCGGATCAATGGAAAATACTTAAAAATTACATACCTTTTGATACAACAAGCCAACAAGCACCAATTTTAGTTATTCAAAGTCCAAATTATTTCCTTCATGTAGTTTGAGGTTACGTAGATCTCCGATCCGATCTCTCTCAACCGAGACATTTTTGCAATCCTTCACCATTACTGATAAAATTGTGTAGATTTATACAAATTCATCTAAAAAACGAAATACATTGTAAAGCTGTAAACAAAACAAAATATTTTTTCCTAATTGATCAGCTGTCACTTTTTGTTTTCCTTACAGCTTTGTTGAGCAAAGAAACAAACGCCAAACAGCCAAAAAAACTAAATTCTTTAGATTATGACAAAATTTTATGTTTTCACTACATAAAATCCTTCTTTCAAACACATTAAGCAACAATCTATTTATATAAACAGCCAAATATTTTTTATTTATTAAAAATGTCATTGTTTATAAAATTCAATTGCTTCAATTGATCGAATGTGTGTAGGCGCCATAACATAATCTTTCGGCGGCACTTTCAATTGATTTCAAAACTCTATGGTCTCCGATCGTAAAAGAGTGTCCGTCTCAAAGACATTTCGTTATCGCAAAACGAATTACGTTTGGTTGACTCTCAGCTCAACCGAACGAAAGTATTTGCCAACTTCAAATTAGACCCCCAGGTTAGGGGAAAACTCGCCCGAGAATTTCAAGATTTTTTTGCTATACTCTAGTTCATAATGATATGGAGTAAACTGACACACGTGTGTAATCCCCATACATTACACTCAATTTTACAGATGCGAAATGTCAAAATGTATAGAAACTTGACATCTGTCAGTCCACATGATTAAAAACCAGAGTATAGTCACTGCTCTAATCAGGGGGTCTAATTTGAAGTCACTTTGAGACTCAACCAAACGATTGAGAATGCCATTTCCTATAGTCTGTTTCAATTATGATGTCCCCCTGGACATTTCGAAGAACGTAACTCTGCACGTTACGTGTACGTAACGCGCGAGATCTATAGATCAAATCAAATATTATATCTTTTCGTACTTGGTAGTAAATCGTCATGAGGAAAATATACAATTATACAAAAATAGCCTACAATTATAGTCTGTTTCAATACATTCAATTATGAAGTCCCTTTTTGTATTTGGTAGTTAATAGTCATTTGAAAATTATACAATAATCCAAAAACATCCTACAATTGATTCACAAGCAAAATTAACATATTGTTTTTGAATATAATGCTCAAAATAATGTAAACTTCAAATAAAACAATAGTTATTTTTGCGCGATTGCGGTTACGTACTATGGTTTGTGATTGACTTTTGAACATAGTGACGCACCTCAAGTATTCGGCATGTTCCAGAGATACAAAATTCTATATTTGCCGATTTAAAAAAATCGTGTTCAATCATCATCTGCCATTGTGAGTGTCACTTCAATCACTACGAGGAGAGTGCAGAAAAGCCTACGACTAAGTTTGCAGCATGAAACAATAGCGATGATGACCTTGAGTGCGCAGATTCCAATTTCAATAGAAATTCATCTGTTCTACAAGTGCGCAAACTAACGGTCATCGCTATTGTTAGATGCCGCGGACTATACAATAAGGCGTACGTGTTTTTCTTAAGGCTTGTACATGCGCGGATTGGGCACTTTTGTGTATGTTTAAACTCGGTAAATCGTTAAGAACGATACCTAAAAAAAATACATGTTATAGACTGGTTACAAATATGGTTATGGTTAAAGAACTTTATTATTTCTCATTAGAATTACAAAGGTTATTCACTAATTGAGAAACAAACTTTTCTTAGTAAACTAAGATTACAAATTATAGTAGGTATCGAAGCAAACGAGCGATGTACAGACACATTATCCAATTTAGTATTATAAACAGGGTAAAAATTGGTTACAAATCGATAATCGATGGCGCTGAATATCGATTTCTAAGAGTACTTCCCTAGTACTGAACTTTTGACATCTTTCCAAAGGGACATCATAATTGAAATAGACTATAATTTGAAGTGACCATTCTTTCGTTTGAGACCGATGGAAGTTGTTTTGACAGGACTTGTCTCAAACCCTAATTTGAAAGCATAAAATGACATTCGTAAAATTGAATTTGACAGCTCAAGTCTCGGGGTTTTATGTCAAATTTTACGATATCACGAAAGGTGTTGTACTTCGTTTGAACATTTCATACATACATCGGAAGATTAGAAATTATATTAATTAATCTATTAATTTGTCATATAAAAGTTACGATAAGAGTTTACTAGCAAATTAGGTACTTAACAAATACCTGTCAAGTTAGTTTAAAGGAAATAATGGTAAATAAATAATAGATTTTATGTCTAGAAAAAAATGGTCATGTATCTATTATCTACTTAATAATTTGTGATTTTTTGCAGTGAAACGGCTGGTAGAGTTTAGAGAGATTCCTTTTGAAGAGCCATTGTGAGGATATGGTGCCCTTTTAAGTAATAATTAGTTGTGGTTGTGATGGGATGCATCTGGTCGAGGTATGTACCTTACCTACTTATATTTAACCAAACATAAACTAGACCTATACCTACCTATCGTTTTATCTCAATCAAAATCTCATACCGAAAGGTTAAATTAAGTTATGGATAGGTACCTAACTCAAGTACGGTGGCCAGCACATCAAGTTACTACAATCTGTCAAATTTCTTCAATCGAACCTCACTTTTATGTCAAACGTGTTTGGTTCAATATCAACTGAGGAAATTTGACAGATTGTAGTAACTTGATGTGCTGGCCACTGTACTTAGGTACACTAAGAAATTTAAGAACTTACCTAACTATTCCTAAATAAAGACAATATTTACAGATCCATAAATCACTCAACTAGGTTCTATGCATCTAAGTAGGTACCTACAGTGTAAACACCCCTATTTAAACAGCAATAAAAGTATTTTGTTTGTTGTTTTTTGAAAGTTATGAAATAGAAAATCAGCCATCCAAATGATGATCATTGGTAAAGTCACCGAAAAATCCAATGAAAGAAATGGTTTAGGTACCAAGAGTAAATAATGAACTTATAAATTCAATTAATAGATCTCCGGTAGTGCATTTTTTGGTTGATACTTATATGTATTTATTTATGTTTACAGATTTTATGACCGATGATGGCATATGGCAGATGGACACCAGTCTCACCAGCCCAACACCAGTCACAGTGGAGTCACTATAGAAAATACTTAAATAAAATTATAATTGTTGTATGAACATATTGCAATTGTCAATATTTTTTTTCTATTCTATGCTGAACACAAAGATTATGCAGGCACCTACATACCTAATTTGAGATTAATTAGAATTATTGATCTTATAGCTTGCGTTAAGTTGTTACTGTTAAACTTTCTAATAAAATATCTTTAAACAATTAAATTGTTTTATTTTGCCAAGCCCAATGAGGCTGATACCTCAGCTCTTTTTGTACCTAGTAAAAATACCTCATAACACAGGCCTACAAAAAAAAATTTTTTTTTTGGTGCAGCTCTGTTTGTTTCTATAGTCGATAAAGTAGGTAATGTACAGTATATTGCCATAATGTCATTTTAACTCATCAGCTCTAGTTTACGTACTACCCTCATTTTAAATTTTTGCCGATCTTGTTCGTAAATAGTCATTATTACAATAAGATCGATAAAGTTTTTGTACCTATTTCATTATGGCTAGTATGTCTAGATGTTGTGTAAACTATCCTGATAAATTTTGTTATGTTCGTGGTGAATACATACTGAAAAATCAGCGTAAATCGATCACAAACACTGTGAGTCGCTTATATTTTGCTTACTTCGGTATTGAAATTTGACACCAAGACAAAATGTGGGTGCCTCATAGTATACTATATTGTTAGCAGAGAGCTCCGCATCTATGCTGAGTCAGAGCTCCGCATCTATGCTGAGTCAGGAGTAGCCGAGGCGGCCTGGCAACGGGGCGCGGGAGTTGGTCCGCGGAGGGCAGACCAATTTAGGGACTCGGGCGCGACGGTTCTGCGTTAGGATTATTAGGACGAATCGGTGGTCTATTTTAGGAATAAATTAATTGTAAACTTGGTGGTTTTCTTTTATTTTTTTCACTTCTGATACTTCTTTCTAACATCAGAAGTGGGATAATAAGAGAAATCTTGCCCACGGCCTTAGTACGTTTCGGTTTATCTAATTTTGTGTGTTTGGACATTAGTGTACGGTGTGTTATTTGGTGACTTTCTTACGTTAAATGTGATAAAAAATAAGTTTAGTAGCGTGTTTTAAGACTAAGTTTAGTGCGTAGCAACAAAAACATTTGTAAGTAGATGAACTATTGCATAGTTAGTTCTTTGTTCTCGTGACCGTGCTGTGCGTCGCGATAACGCTATGTCAGGTAACTCGAGCCCGCATCGGCGGAGAGTACGGGCGCGGGGAAGTCCCGGACGCTCTCACGGTGGGGACCAAGACCGCACACGACGTCGATCACGTCATCGACTACGGTCGCCGTCTACGGCACGTAGCACGCGTAAAGTTCGTAGCACTGATACGGTACCAGAAATGATTGCTAATATTATAGAGCGGTTAAATAATTTAGAGGATGATACCCGCAATCCTAATTCATCGACGACATTAACTTCGAACACCTCGAGTGTAAAAACAACAGCAAAACACGGCATTGAAGAAAGAAGGGTCAGTTATACACCATCAGGTACCCCGCCTTGTAATTTAGAACGAAAGAGCAGTGAATCCGCTAATAGTCTAAAAATAGATGCGGTCTTAACAGATTCACCACCTCGTAGGCGATCCGATGTTTTATCAGACGCTTTTAGTAGCGCCTTACGATCTATCAACACTGTTGTACGGTCGAACCAACCATATTACGTCTCTAATTTTGACCCTAGTTTGCACAATTTTGATGTTTGGTGTCAAGAGGTAGACCGCGCTAAGAATGTTAATAATTGGAATGATAACGAGTGTTTTTCTCGAATCGGTAACTGTCTTAAAGGTGATGCTAGGGCATGGCTTGACGAGTGGGTCACTAGTGATCGAAGTTGGGGTAACTTTAAAAAAGAGTTTATGTCTTTGTGTCCGAGAAAAGTAGCGGTAGCGGATATTTTATTTGAAGTGATGAATACAAATTCTGACAATTATTCAACGTATGCGGACTACGCACGTCGCTCTTTACTTCGTTTGCGTATAGTAACCGGATTAAGTGACGAACTGATTTCTGCCATTATTATCCGAGGTATAGCTGATCCTCAAATTCGGGCTGCCGCAACTAACGCTAATTTAAAACCAGATGAATTAGTGAAATTCTTTTCAAATTACATAAAGCTTTGTCCTAGTTTGCCTACTAATGCCAACCAAGCTCCATCTACGTCTTTTTTCCGACGCAATAATTCAAACACACAAAGTAGTCATGATTATAATAGAAAAAGTAAATGTTTCTCTTGTGGGAAGTCAGGTCACATAGTGGCTAATTGTTATAAAAGAAGGAAGGTTAATTCGAGTAACAGTAACTCTCCTCCGCCAACACAAACTTCTAGCAATGCGATTACATCAAGTAATGCTAAAGCGGAATGTCCATTTTGTAAAAAAAATGGTCATGATGTAAGCACTTGTTTTGCCAGATTAAGATCAGAATCGCGATACAAAAAATAACTTTATTTCAAATAACTTTTATCATCCTCGTTCATCTAATATCATCATCATCATCATTCATCCATTCATCATCATTCATCCATTCATCCAATTTCAACCATTGAAAGAGATTGGCAGCAATATTCACTTCATCACACCTGAGATGCACCAGTTCAAGGGACAAGTCGAACATTATTGCCGCACCCTGTTGAATATGATTCGCAAATTACCGACAAGAAGAATGATCGAGTGTAATGTGGAGATTACAACTTGTGCTGAACATGACCAAACAGAAGACTACTCTGCAGTCACCCATCAGTCTATTAATCGGATCGGAAACCACAACACCATTAATACGCAATGTGGTACGTGACGTGGCAATAGGAGGCTCAAACCCTAACAGACAAAAAGTATTGGAGATGAGAAAACAAGCCGCATCTGAACGTTTGAAGCAAAACCAGAAGCGTCAAGGTGTTTTGGTCAATAAGGACACACGACCTCCCTTCGTATTTAATGAGTACTCTCTGGTATTTGTTATCAAGAAGGACCAGTCGACAGAGAAGCTCGACTCCGGAATGCGTGGTCCACATGGCGTAGTGAAAGTTTTGCCGCAAGGGAGATATGAACTGCAGCTGATTGCCAACGCAAAGGGGAAAACTACTCAGGCAGCGCCAGGGTCCATGGTGCTATGGAAAGGAGAATGGACTCCAGATTCCTGCTCAGCATTTTTTGAAAGTGAGTGTACGTGTTTAAACACTTTGATCGTAATTGTTTCTTGTGTGATCAACGCAAGGGCCCTGCGTTGATTACTTTTGTTGAGTCGACCTCTGAGTCGGACTTGTGTGAGCAGATCTCACATGTTGGTTTTATTTGTTTGAGACGACCTCCGAGTCGATCTCGTGTGAGCAGACCTCACGAGTTGGTTTTATTTGTTTGAGACGACCTCCGAGTCGATCTCGTGTGAGCAGACCTCACGAGTTGGTTTTATTTGTTTGAGACGACCTCCGAGTCGGTCTCGTGTGAGCAGACCTCACGAGTTGGTTTTATTTGTTTGAGACGACCTCCGAGTCGATCTCGTGTGAGCAGACCTCACGAGTTGGTTTTATTTGTTTGAGACGACCTCCGAGTCGGTCTCGTGTGAGCAGACCTCACGAGTTGGTTTTATTTGTTTGAGACGACCTCCGAGTCGATCTCGTGTGAGCAGACCTCACGAGTTGGTTTTATTTGTTTGAGACGACCTCCGAGTCGGTCTCGTGTGAGCAGACCTCACGAGTTGGTTTTATTTGTTTGAGACGACCTCCGAGTCGATCTCGTGTGAGCAGACCTCACTTGTTGTGTATACTAGTACAAGAAGACCTCAGAGTCATCTTGTGTGAGCAGACCTCACAGTAACTAGTGTGGATGGACCTGTGTGTCCTCCTTTGTGGGCAGACCCCACTAGATCTCTGTACGAGCCAACATCAAGATGTTCCTGATTCTTCTTTGCTGCCGGGCGCACCACGACGGGCGGACCTGAGCCACTCCTGTGCAGCTGGTGCACTGCGGCGGGCGAGACATGCTGATTGGCTGACTGCGGGCGCCTACCGCACTGCGGGCGCCTACCGCACTGCGGGCGCCTACCGCACTGCGGGCGCCTACCTCACTGCGGGCGCCTACCTCACTGCGGGCGCCTACCTCACTGCGGGCGCCTACCTCACTGCGGGCGCCTACCTCACTGCGGGCGCCTACCTCTCTGCGGGCGCCTACCTCTCTGCAGGCGCCTACCTCTCTGCAGGCGCCTACCTCTCTGCCGCCACTGAGTACAGTCGTGGCCCACAGCGCAGTATGAACTGCTATGCTGCAATACCGGCTCCGTGTCGCTCACACTGGATTATCAGGAACAACAGCATTGATTTATTTTGTTGACTACAGTAGACACTTAAAGTTCCTTTCATTTGAAATAATCCTTAAATTTCATAGTATCCACGTTAAATTTAATTTGAGTTTGGATTTCAAATTAGTTAAATGAGTAGTAATTACAACTTGCTTATCGATCATAAATTAAAAAAAAAAAATATAGACATGATTTCTGTTTTTACAGATCTTCTTCTGTCTTGAAGACTTGTCTAATGCAAACAATATTGGTGGCATTTCAGGTGACGATGTGGTTCCGGGTGACGGTGACGCCGCTACTCCTCCTCATCATCTTCTGGCTCTACCAGTTCGGGCGAGGCCGCGCCGATGTCAGGAGAGGCCGTGTTAGCAGAGAGCTCCGCATCTATGCTGAGTCAGAGCTCCGCATCTATGCTGAGTCAGGAGTAGCCGAGGCGGCCTGGCAACGGGGCGCGGGAGTTGGTCCGCGGAGGGCAGACCAATTTAGGGACTCGGGCGCGACGGTTCTGCGTTAGGATTATTAGGACGAATCGGTGGTCTATTTTAGGAATAAATTAATTGTAAACTTGGTGGTTTTCTTTTATTTTTTTCACTTCTGATACTTCTTTCTAACAATATAAAATATGCGTTGAACATTTGCGACAGTGGGAGAAAGGGACACGTAAGTCTTTGAAGTTTGGAGTGCCAATGATATGGCAAGAACAAAAAAATCATTATGACGACTGTTACTTTTGTATGACTAAAATAGTAGGCATCAAAAAAAACAATCGCCATAAATGGAAATACCCTAATATTTCTTCAGCACAAAGACCTATTCCTCATTCAGAAAATGTCCCGATACCAGCTCCTCACCAGGCAGTGCAGCAATCTGAAACGCCTATTTCTTCTCAAGTGGCCAATGTTTTCAGTTTATTTCACAGAAATTTCCAGAATTAAGTACTTACTGAAAAACTAAAAGCAGGTATCTTTATACCTCAAATACGTAAATTAATGAAAGACACCACTCATTTTGAGACTTCTATGAATGATCTAGAAAGGCTTGCGTGGAAATCTTTTGTAGCAGTCGCACAAAATTTCCTCGGAAATCATAAGGCTGAGAACTATGTAGAATTAGTAGAGGAAATGCTGGTTCGTTTCAGAGATTTAAGCTGTAATATGAGTATAAAATTACGCTATCTCAACAGTCATCTAGATCAATTCCAACACAATTTAGGAGATCTAAGCGAGGAACAAGGAGAAAGTTTCCACCAAGACATAAAAACAATGGAGAATAGATACCAAGGAAGGTTGGACGCTCATATGGTGGCCGACTATTGCTGGGGAATCATGCGAGATTCCCCAAGTCAGTTTCATTCTAGAAAATCACTCAAAAGGCAATTTCTTGATGTTTAATGCCAATAAAATATATTTTTTTGTGAAAAGTGTATTTTTTTTTATCTCGGGAACTGGAGCTGATAGAAAAAAACCGGTAACGTTTTTGATATCGCCATGTAAGACATACTTAAAATCAGGTCTAAAATCTCTGGCACCAAAATGGCTGTCGGCCAGTGTAATTATTAGAATTCTAGTCTAGTGGTTTAAGTACCGAGCCATAATCTTCGGGTCCCGGGTTCGATTCCCAGGTCAAGCATAGCACGGGTTTGTGATCACCAATCTGCATAAGGCAAGTGTGGCGATTAAGCCTAATCCCATCATAGTAGCGTAGACTTGATTTCTATGATAGAGCCCTTTGCCCTGCAGTGGGACATTACATAGGCTGATACCTACTAAAGTATCACTGGTAAAGAGTTTTCAATTACTTAATTATAAATATAGTAAAATATTTATAATTAGGTAATTTAAAAAATCTCAAAGCATTAACTGTGTCTTAAGCATAAATCATAATGCATGAACACTAACATCACAAGACAAGAAGCTAACTTACTGCTCAAATGAAAATCAGAACATAAATAGATATTCTTTATTGCACAATGTTTACAAGTCTTCTTAAACTAGGTAATAAATTTTGCTAATATACAATAGCTTGTAGTGACATCTTCCTGTGTTCAATTCGTCGCAGGTTGTAGAGAGAGGTCTGTAAGTAAGAAAATTATGGTATTATTGATAAAATTATAATGATAATACCTGCCATATTATTACAGAGTAGATATTATCTACTCTGTAATAATATGGCAGTGATAGCTCAGTGTATAAGAATGGGAAGTTGTGGTTAGAATCTGAGATAAATGAGAATACCAGTACATATTGGACAGTATTTGAAATGTGTAACAATAAATCAGTTTGTCTGGTCACTGAGCAAGTAATCACTACGTTATATCTGGTACCTCTGTTAATGGGCAGTAAAGGTCGCTTGATGGTAGTTTATCAAACATTCCGGAATCATTCTCTAAGCATACTATGGGTTCCAGACTGATAGTTTTGTATAAATCTGGGATTCATAAGTATGGAAAGAGATCCCTATACCTAGGTACATACTCTTTAATAGATCCATGTACCTTTTAATTTTTAAAGAAATTAAAAGGTAAGGGTATAAACCAAATAAGGCAAAACTTTACATGCTCGGATCAATGGAAAATACTTAAACATTACAAACCTTTTGATACAACAAGCCAACAAGCACCAAATTTAGTTATTCAAAGTCCAAATTAATTCCTTCATGTAGTTTGAGGTTACTTAGATCTCCGATTCGATCTCTCTCAATCGAGACATTTTTGCAATCCTTCACCATTACCTACTAAATTTACAAACAACTACACAATGTACAAATTTATCTAAAAAGTAAATAAACTAAACAACAGTATTATTTATAGTTTTGTTATTTGATCAGCTGTCACTTTTTTTTAGTTTCTCTTTTCTCTTTACAGCTTTGTTGAGTATAAGCAAAGAAAACAAACGCTAAACTGCCAAAGCATCTATTTTTATAAAAATATGACTAATTTACATGTTTTCATAATGTAAAATCCTTCTTTTAAACATATTAGGCAACAATCTGTTTATATAAACAGTCAAAACATTTTTATTTATGAAAAATTTCATTGTTTATAAAATTCAATTGCTTCAATTGATCAAGTGTGTGGAGACGCCATAACATAATCTTTCGGCGGCACTTTCAATTGATTTCAAAACTCTATGGTCTCCGATCGTAAAAGAGTGTCCGTCTCAAAGACATTTCGTTATCGCAAAACAAATTACGTTTGGTTGACTCTCAGCTCAACCGAACGAAAGTATTTGCCAACTTCAAATTAGACCCCCTTGAGGTCAATAGGCTAATACAGCTCGGGTGGGCCGTTTGGTAAGCTAGAAGATTCCGCCATGCTTGAAAACCCGTCTCTATGACCCATGTATCCTGCCAAAAAAAACTTACGGTGCCGAAACATGGACTCTCACTAAGGAGACTGCACAAAATAAGGGTTGTACAAAGGGCAATGGGTAGGACCATGCTCGGCATCACACTCCAAGATCGAGTCCGGAACTTTGAAATCCGACACAGGACAAAAGTCCAAGATGTCGGATTGAGAGTGATGGAACTAAAGTGGAATTGGGCAGGACATCTAGGCGCGGTGATGGCAGGTGGATCAAAGTTATATGACCGAATATGGTGTCCGAGAAACGGCCAACGAAGTCCAAGTCGTCCGGAGGCACGATGGGTCGATAACATCGCCAAAATCAGAGGGACTACATGGATCCGAGCAGCTCAGGACTGAGCACATCGGGGTAAGGAAAGATAGGCTTTTATCCAGCAGTAGGTACCACTGGGCTGATGATGATGATGATGACTGCTCTAACCAAACTTCATCAATATTTTTTTAGTGTCTGAAAGAAATTTCGGCTTCGGTTTCAGTTTCAGCCAAGTTTCGGCCAAAAAGCAAATTTCGGCGGCGCTTTCGGTTTCGGCCAAATTCAAAAATATCAATCAAAAATTTGTGCAAAAACATTAAACTACAGTCACAATATATATATATATATTTTTTTTAAAACCATTGAGTCAATTTTGATAAAATTTATATGGAACCACCACTGAATGATGGCCTACCCAAACAAAAAAATTAAAATCCATTCATAATTGCCCGTGAAATCGAGTAACATACAAAAAAAAAATCGTATGGGTCGAATTGAGAACCTCTTTTTTGAAGTCGGTTAAAATATGTTTTGTTACCGTTCCACCATGAGCTGCACCAATTCCTCCAGCGTGCGGCGCGCGAGGTAGCGGCGGCGCGCCTCCGACAGATGGTGCTGGCGGCGCTCGCGCAGCGTCAGGATGCCCTCCACTAGCGCGCGCTCGCTACACATGTTGCGCCTCTTTAGGACCTGGGCGATCGAAAATAGATAGATCAATATTGCTCCTAGGACCTCGAGACACAATTCTCAATGTTTCTCGTCGATTCTCGAACCTTCGATAGCTTTCCATTCCCAACGCGTAGGTTCGGTCGACTGGGCGTATGTGACGTAGTGGCACATCGGAATAATAGACACTTCACTTTACCCATTTGACTTTTTTTTTATATTGAGGACAATCAAGATGACCCGCTTGATGGTAACCGGCCGTGAAATCCAAATATGAGATTGACAGGCACAAAAGAACAGACAAAGTGTTCATTGAGTCGGTCACTCTCACCTATAACTTAAGCTCTATTCCGTACGCAGGGGCACATAGTCGTAACATAAAAGTAAAGTATCAGCCTATATACTGTCCCACTGCAGGGCAAAGGTCTCCAATATAGAAATCAAGTCATCGCTACTATGATGGGATTAGGCTTAATCATAACGCGCTTGCCTAAGCAGATTGGTGACAAACCCGAGCTATGTTCGGAAAGTTCGAAACACACTTTCGTTCGACCCGGGAATCGCCCGATGGTGGTTGTACATCAGCGATGCTCCAGCCTGGTGTGCCCTGTACTGTGCGTGGTCGCGGGTGTACCGCAGGTCACGTCCTGCAGGTCCGTTCGCGCGACCAGCCAGCCCTGGTGTGCCCTGTACCTGTGCGTGGTCGCTGGTGTACCGCCAGGTCACGTCCTGCAGGTCGTCGCGCGACCAGTCAGCCCTGGTGTGCCCTGTACCTGCGTGCCTGACATGTGCGTCGTGGTCGCTGGTGTACCGCCAGGTCACGTCCTGCAGGTCGTCGCGCGACCAGCCAGCCCTGGCCTGTGACTGTACCGGTGCTTACCTGTGCGTGGTCGGTGTACCGCCAGGTCACGTCCTGCAGGTCGTCGCGCGACCAGCCAGCCTGGTGTGCCCTGTACCTGCGTGCCCTGTACCTGTGCGTGGTCGCTGGTGTAACCGCCAGGTCACGTCCTGCAGGTCGTCGCGCGCGACCAGCCAGCCCTGGTGTGCCCTGTACCTGCGTTGCCCTGTACCTGTGCGTGGTCGCTGGTGTACCGCCAGGTCACGTCCTGCAGGTCGTCGCGCGTACCAGCCAGCCCTGGTGTGCCCTGTACCTGCGTGCCCTGTACCTGTGCGTGGTCGCTGGTGTACCGCCAGGTCACGTCCTGCAGGTCGTCGCGCGACCAGCCAGCCCTGGTGTGCCCTGTACCTGCGTGCCCTGTACCTGTGCGTGTTCGCTGGTGTACCGCCAGGTCCACGTCCTGCAGGTCGTCGCGCGACCAGCCAGCCCTGGTGTGCCCTGTACCTGCGTGCCCTGTACCTGTGCGTGGTCGCTGGTGTACCGCCAGGTCACGTCCTGGCAGGTCGTTCGCGCGACCAGCCAGCCCTGGTGTGCCCTGTACCTGCGTGCCCTGTACCTGTGCGTGGTCCGCTGGTGTACCGCCCAGGTCACGTCCTGCAGGTCGTCGCGCGACCAGCCAGCCCTGGTGTGCCCTGTACTGCGTGCCCTGTACCTGTGCGTGGTCGCTGGTTGTACCGCCAGGTCACGTCCTGCAGGTCGTCGCGCGACCAGCCAGCCCTGGTGTGCCCTGTACCGTGTGCCCTGTACCTGTGCGTGGTCGCTGGTGTACCGCCAGGTCACGTCCTGCAGGTCGTCGCGCGACACGGCCAGCACGTACGCCAGCTGCTTCCCAGCCCTGGCTGTACAGCAGCGGCGCGTTCATCTTCGCCTCGCAAGGGTCCACGTGGAGCCACTCCTTCGTGTCGTAGTCGTACACCTATCGTATAAAACAAATTAATCCCACTAATATTATAAACGTCAAAGTTTTTTTTTAATATTGAATGGATCGTTGTATCATGGCCGTTGTATCATGCCCGATTTGACAAATGTCAAACTGAAAGCACTAGTTGCCCCTCACTAGGGCAACGGTAAATTGCCGAATCATATAAGTAACAATTATTTCAACTAAGGGCAGTTTCCCGTATTCAAAAATATTTCTTTTTATATTAGGTAAATGGGTTTGCTCTGGACCTCATCTCACCTGATGGAGAGTGACAATGAGGTTTAAGATGTAGCGTACTTTCCCAAAAGAAGCCTATTCACTCTCGACTTAGACACCCAAATTGTAGTCCTCGGGGAAAACAGAAGCCGGCAAGTTGTTCCATTCCTTAGCAGTTCGTATTAGAAGAAGAAGCGAAAACGCGATATTTATTTCAAAATAAATAATAAAACCTTCAAGTGACAAATAACTAGTATTTAAAAAATACGCGTGAGTATTACCGGTTACGTCACTTTGAAAACGTGTCAAACGGCGTGATTTGTAAAAGCGTACGAGTGGAATTTTACGTTTTCTTTATATTCTCAAATTATTTTAAGTAATAAAAGACATAATTAGATAATTAGGTGCCTTTGACATTAGAAAGAGTTTTCTATTTAAAAGTGGTTCTTTATGATTCTCGAAATGTGTTCCTCATAACAAGGATAAATGCAAAAATAAAAAAAAACCGGCCAAGTGCGAGTCGGGCTCGCGCACAAAGGGTTCCGTAGCAGCAAATATAACTTAACCAAAATTACAGTTAAATCAACCTATCTCAAAAACTATAAGAGTCTTTGATCAAACCAAAAATCGTTGAAAGAGTTAATTAGCATGCATCACCCATTTTTTTTAGAATTTTATACCCCGTATTTATAAAAATAGAGGGGGGGGGACATACTTTTTTACGACTTTGAGAGCTGATATCTCAAAACCGTTCACTTTAAGAAAAATGTTTTTTAGAACTTTATATCATTTAAAAGACCTTTCCATTGATACCCCACACGGGTATGTACATCGAAAAAAAAAATTCATCCCTCAGTTACTGTATGGGGGGCCCCACCCCAATCTTTTTTTTTACTATTTAGTGTCATATTTTTGTAGCGGTTCATACAACCATATTCCCATCAAATTTCATCACTGTAGTACTTATAGTTTCCGGAGTAAATCGGCTGGTGACAGACGGACAGACGGACACGGACAGACGGACAGACGGACATGACGAAACTAAAGGGTTCCGTTTTGCCATTTTGCTACGGAACCCCTAAAAAAGGTATTGTCAAATCGGCATGATACACGGCCCGACTATAGCTTAGCACTTTGTTACGATATCAGACAACAAAGAAAACACAAACACCACCCCACTCACAGTGACCCCGAGTGTGGATGCACCGCCCTACCTCGCACCACGTGGTCGGTGGTGTCGTAGATGTAGCGCGTGTCGTACCCAGCGCGCGGCAGAGCAGCGTGAGCAGTTTGGCCCACGAGTGTGGATACACCGGCCTCACCTCGCACCAGACGTGGACGGTGGTGTCGTAGATGTAGCGCGTGTCGTAGCCCAGCGCGCGGCAGAGCATCGTGAAGCGTTGGCCCACGAGTGTGTGGATACACCGGCCTCACCTCGCACCAGACTGGTCGGTGGTTCCTAGTGTATCGCGTGTCGTAGCCCAGCGCGCGGCAGAGCAGCGTGAAGCAGATTGGCCCACGAGTGTGGATACACCGGCCTCACCTCGCACCAAGACGTGGTCGGTGGTGTCGTAGATGTAGCGCGTGTCGTAGCCCAGCGCGCGGCAGAGCAGCGTGAAGCAGTTGGCCCACGAGTGTGGATACACCGGCCTCACCTCGCACCAGACGTGGTCGGTGGTGTCGTAGATGTAGCGCGTGTCGTAGCCCAGCGCGCGCGGCAGAGCAGCGTGAAGCAGTTGGCCCACGAGTGTGGATACACCGGCCTCACCTCGCACCAGACGTGGTCGGTGGTGTCGTAGATGTAGCGCGTGTCGTAGCCCCAGCGCGCGGCAGAGCAGCGTGAAGCAGTTGGCCCACCGAGTGTGGATACACCGGCCTCACCTCGCACCAGACGTGGTCGGTGGTGTCGTAGATGTAGCGCGTGGTCGTAGCCCAGCGCGCGGCCAGAGCAGCGTGAAGCAGTTGGCCCACGAGTGTGGATACACCGGCCTCACCTCGCACCGACGTGGTCGGTGGTGTCGTAGATGTAGCGCGTGTCGTAGCCCAGCGCGCGGCAGAGCAGCGTGAAGCAGTTGGCCCACGAGTTGTGGATACACCGGCCTCACCTCGCACCCAGACGTGGTCGGTGGTGTCGTAGATGTAGCGCGTGTCGTAGCCCAGCGCGCGGCAGAGCAGCGTGAAGCAGTTGGCCCACGAGTGTGGATACACCGCCTCACCTCGCACCAGACGTGGTCGGTGGTGTCGTAGATGTAGCGCGTGTCGTAGCCCAGCGCGCGGCAGAGCAGCGTGAAAGCAGTTGGCCCACGAGTGTGGATACACCGGCCTCACCTCGCACCAGACGTGGTCGGTGGTGTCGTAGATGTAGCGCGTGTCGTAGCCCAGCGCGCGGCAGAGCAGCGTGAAGCAGTTGGCCCACGAGTGTGGATACACCGGCCTCACCTCGCACCAGACGTGGTCGGTGGTGTCGTAGATGTAGCGCGTGTCGTAGCCCAGCGCGCGGCAGAGCAGCGTGAAGCAGTTGGCCCACGAGTGTGGATACACCGGCCTCACCTCGCACCAGACGTGGTCGGTGGTGTCGTAGATGTAGCGCGTGTCGTAGCCCAGCGCGCGGCAGAGCAGCGTGAAGCAGTTGGCCCACGAGTGTGGATACACCGGCCTCACCCTCGCACCAGACGTGGTCGGTGGTGTCGTAGATGTAGCGCGTGTCGTAGCCCAGCGCGCGCAGAGCAGCGTGAAGCAGTTGGCCCACGAGTGTGGATACACCGGCCTCACCTCGCACCAGACGTGGTCGGTGGTGTCGTAGATGTAGCGCGTGTCGTAGCCCCAGCGCGCGGCAGGAGCAGCGTGAAGCAGTTGGCCCACGAGTGTGGATACACCGGCCTCACCTCGCACCAGACGTGGTCGGTGGTGTCCGTAGAATGTAGCGCGTGTCGTAGCCCAGCGCGCGGCAGAGCAGCGTGAAGCAAGTTGGCCCACGAGTGTGGATACACCGGCATCACCTCGCACCAGACCAGGGTCGGTGGTGTCGTAGATATAGCGCGTGTCGTAGCCCAGCGCGCGGCAGAGCAGCGTGAAAGCAGTTGGCCACGAGTGTGGATGCACCGGCCTCACCTCGCCCCAGACGTGGTCGGTGGTGTCGTAGATGTAGCGCGTGTCGTAGCCCCAGCGCGCGGCAGAGCAGCGTGAAGCAGTTGGCCCACGAGTGTGGATACCCGGCCTCACCTCGCACCAGACGGTGGTCGGTGGTGTCGTAGATGTAGCGCGTGTCGTAGCCCAGCGCCGCGGCAGAGCAGCGTGAAGCAGTGGCCCACTCGCCGCAGCGGCCTCTACGCGTCCGTAGAAGCGTGCGCGGGTCGTTGTACCGCGGGAACTCGGACCGACCGTTCGGACATTGCGTAACATTGGTACAGCTGTAACAATAGGGTATTTTACCGCGTTAAAATATCGACATCCGATACCTAGATCGATAATTTACTGTATAAGTGTACCGTATTACTGAAGAAACATTTTTAAAAGTTTGGATACAAGAAAGTTATAGAGCAACAAACTTTTGATATACCTGTCTCTTTCTTAAACAAAATTTTGTACGGCGCTTGTAGGAAGCACTAGCCTAGTGACGTCATTAATAGCGTATCGCTCTCCTTTTCTGATAGGGAACTTTGCAACTCTATATCTTTGGAACTAATGATGATAGATAAAAATAAAAAGGGAGCTGTGATTTATACTTCAAAAACTTTACAATAAATAAATAAAAAAAAAGTCGTAAAATACCCTATTTGAATTTAATCGACTTCAAAAAACATGTGGCTCTCAGTTTTACCTGTTATGTACGTAAAGCCACAGATTAAAGTAAACAAAACTGTCAAATTTCTTCAATTGACTCATATTTTTCAGTCAAGCACATTGGGTTGAATGTCATGGAATTTTGACAGGTTTGTGGTAACCTATGCGTGGCTGATTGTACATTTGTCAGCGATTATTTCACATTTGACTGATAATACAGGGTGTATTCATTTAAACTTTATTGCGCAAACATTTGTTACAATAGGCGAACTTAATGCCCAGGGGTATTCCCTACCAGTTAACCTTTGGGTCATGGTGTATCTGTGAACATTTACATCCCTTTTACCACGGCTTGCACCAACTATTTTGAACAACATTTCTTTAGGCATATTTAGAAAAGTCATCATGTGGGACAACTTGCTTTGGCCTAGTCTTAAAAAGTCTTGACAAAATCCGTAGATCGAAAAAACACCGGGGTTTTATTGAGTGACCGTGACTTTGACTGACTTCGACTGTTGACAACTACATTAGATCAATTATTTCAGTTTTTATTGGCGAAGTTATACTCATAAAGGAGGGTAGAGCCATATTATAAAAAAAACTTAAGTAAAAAAAAAATTTTTTCCTAAATTGAATTGACCGGGAATCGAAACCTAGACCTTTCGCGCTTCGGGCGAACACTTAGCCACTGCGCCATCGAAGCCGTCAAAAAGTGTTTATTTTTTTTATGATATAGGAGGCAAACGAGCCGACGGTTCATCTGAAAGTAAGCGATTACCGCCGCCTATGGACACCTGCAACACCAGTGGTGTCACTAGTGCGCTGCTTACCTTTTAACCCCGCTACCTTTTACTTTTATTCCTCTAGATTGGGCCTCTAACCTCACTCTGATCTGATCACTTACCATCAGGTGACCCCGCTTGCCTTGCTATAATATAAAACTCACGCAGCGAAACACAGCGCATGCAATGCTTCACGCCGGTTTTCTGTGAGGATGTGGTATTGCTCCGGTCGAGCCGGTCCATTCATGCCGAAGCGTGGCTCTCCCACTGTTCTGTGTGTGTGTGTGTGTGTGTGTGTGTGTGTGTGTGTGTGTGTGTGTGTGTGTGATCTGTGTCTGTGCATGTGTGTGTGTGTGTGTGTGTGTGTGTGTGTGTGTGTGTGTGTGCAAGTGTAATGATAATGCTCTTCAGTACCTCGACGGTGCAAGTCTCGGTGGGCGCTCGCAGCGAGGAGCTGGCCACATACTTGGTGACGGCGCCGCAGCGCTCGCACTCCGGCTTGTCCACCCACTTGAAGAACTTGTGCTTGAACCAGCCCAGCAGCTCCATCAGCAGCGCGATGTCGAACGGCAGGTCGGGCGACTTCGTCTCACCTCATAACAATAATTAACACTTATCTATACCTACCATTTATAAAGAGGTAAATTGTATAGACATTGGCAAATCTTATACACCTTTAAATTTTAGTCATTTTAATCCCGAAGCCCTCATAATAAGTAACACGAATAAAGCCCCTTTAGCATGTTTAAACATCAAAATAAGCAAAATAAAAATCAACTGTTCCATACATTATCGCCTGGCGAATATTATTTTTTGTATGGAACAGCTGATTATGCTTATTTTGATGATCTAACATGCTAAATGGGCTTTATTGCAGTTACCTATTACAATAGCTTCGGGATTAAAACCACTACAATTTAACAGTGTATACTAATCGAAAAAGCAAAACACTTCCCCTTCTTACAATCCTGGGTTTTTTAGGTGGGGCGTGAAACGGCATCTCAGCAGGCCTTCAGGGTGAGAGTGACAGACTCAATGGACACTTTGTCTGTTCTTTTGTGTCTGTCAATCTCATATTTGGATCTCACGGCCGCTTACCGTCAGGCGGATGGGGGTCATCTTGATGTACAAAAAAAAACTAGCTCGACGCATTCGCCGCCTAGCGCCATCGATTGCTACGGGGTGGAACTAATGTTCCGACACGAAGTGAACTGACCCACTTCAATATTTAAGTCTGTGTCATTTAAACTTGTAGAAAAGTCATTGATACTAGTCGCCTAAGGAAAAGCGCGGGGATTTGCTGTGATGGGCTCAGTGGGTGCCTCACGGCCTCACCCCATGGAACTGGTGTGTGGCCCCCGATGCCAGACGCTGTACACCAGAGCAACCTACCTACGCAGAACTTTGCTTCTTTTTATTAACATACTAGTGGCCCGCCCTCACTTCGCTTCGGGACCGTAATTCAGAAATGAACCAATAGATGGCGCTGTGCTAAATTACATCGCGCAAGCGTTTCGTGTTTTCGGTTTACCTATAAGCCTTGTCGTTGTCTATAGAAGTTATCTCTTTATAAATAGTATAGATTAGAATAGCCTGAAGCACAGGTCCAACCTAGTTCAGGCAAAGAAAAACTCACTCTTCTGCCTTAGAGCAGACAGCCACTGGAGATGCCCTAACGTCCGCGCTTCTAACAATTTTTTTCACCATTTTTTGCGGGGGACGAGGTAAACACGTACAGCACACCACCAAAAATTTTAATACTCAACAGTCACAAATTTTGCTGTCACGATAAACGCACACTACAGAAAAATTTAACACATCAAAAAATACACGCTCACAAATAAAGATTTCACGTAACTATGCAGCATACATACGAAAAAGACAGTGATGGGACACAAAGAATGAGTCAAATCAGTTTGGTGAATGAACTTATATATAAAATTGTAAGTGTAAAATTCTGCACATTGAAGATAAATAAATATTTATTTAGTCAGTTTGTAAAATAAAACCGGCCAAGAGCGTGTCGGACACGCACATGAAGGTGTTCCGTATCCAAAAGATGGCCCTTAAACTTTATTTTCATAGTTAAGTTAGGTAGTTATTTCCATACATTACCATTTAGTTAGGGCAACTGCACGTCATAAGTTGGTTAAGTTGTATTAAAAATACTATGTATGATACAGAGTCCGCTAAAGTTTCGTTAAAAGTACAGTCAGCCACACATCAGGTTACCACAATCTGTCAAATTTCCTCAACTGATATTCAACTTAATGTGTATGACAGTATTTACTGTGAAGTTGGGGGGGGGGGGGGGGGGGAGAGGAGGAAGCTCTAATTTTAACTTTGTATTAATATATCTCGAAACTGGGGGGTTTGATCCACATTATGTCAAGGCAATTTTTGTTGTATTTAAAGATACCTTTTTAACGATACCGACCAGACGATGGGGTAAATCGAATTTATTTTTCGAATTAACTTTTCGCTGTATGGAAAAGGGGGTGAAAAATTACAAATGTGCGCTAGTTTGGGGTTAAACATTTGGACAAACAAAGGGAGAGTAAATGAAACAATATATTTTTAATTAGAATGATTTATTGAAATATTACAAAAATTCCTTATTACGCATTTATATTGATTTTCAAAATGAATAAGTTTATTGTACACGTGTCGAATATATTTCTGGGGGTCAAATTTTTTTGAAATATTGGATAAACGAACATTCGTATACTTTTCTATATTAAAATTAGCGAGCTCCAATTATGGTTACTATCTACTCCGTTATCATGCATGATACTCCCGGACCACGTATTTTATTCCTTTTACCATCGAAATATTTATAGCCACCAATTCTTTTTATTTTTAGAATAAATTCCAACATCGTATGACCAGAAGAAAGGACAGTAATTTCTCTAATTCACTTTACAATGTTTTAATATTATAATATACGTCTATACTATTTTTATTCAAAATATAATGAAAGAACGGATTTTGAAACTAACTGCAGTGAGTGAATGATTCATTCAAATGTCGAGTTGATTTTAATTGGTCCCATCACTAGGACCGATACCACGATATCATTATTAAATTTTCTGTCGTTTACGTATCGTAACGGTTTTTTATTAAAATAGGATTTTCTAGTTTAATACACATTTAATAATTAATAAAAGTCATTACTTATGATAGGAAACGCGATCTTGTTGCGAATTTTAGCTGTCAGATCGCCTTTTACATGAAAATACTGCACAATTCACCATTTTTAAGAGAAACGTCACGCGACACGGATCGATGCAAAATGGCGATGTAGCGACATCCAAGTAGTTTTGTATAACTTAGTTGACCAGTTCCGAAAGTTGACCAATGTACTTTGCCGGAGGGGAAACGCCCGGTATGGCATCTCCAGTGGCTATATACTCAAAGTCTTCTGCTGGTGATTTTTTTTTTACACCTCTTAATACCTGACCCCATACTAAGCAGCTTAATAACTTGTATTACAGATATCGGGTAATTAGTTAAGATATAAAGGCTATTTTATGTATTAGTCTATCCCGTGGTCGTCAAACTGCGGCCCGCGGGCCGCATGTGGCCCGCGGACGTTATTTGTGCGGCCCGCGATGAAGTAGATTTCTTTAAATCTGTACCTACTTATCAAATTTCATGTAAATCAGTTTAGTGGTTTTTGAGTACAGAAGTCGTCGCCGTCGTAGAACAAAGACGGTTCTGACTTTTTTCAATTTTTTTTTATTTCATAAATCGGCATGTAATCGAGTGTTTTATCGGTTGATGTTACCTTTTTTATAAAAAGTTACTCAATGCCTGAGATATTGTCTAGAATAACGACGGATTTAATTCTGTGAGCGTAGTACTACGCCCGATTAAAGAATCCGTCCATGTCCGGCGGAGAGTGCTCCCCCCCCGCACCCCGCTCACTGCGGCGGATCAAGTTAGTATCGTCCTTGTTTTATGGAACGTCACGGGTAAATAATTATTATAATATTTTGTTGATTTACTGGCTTTACTAAGATTTCGTATGTTGTTAGGTTATAATTTAAGGTTTAATTTACTTATCCAGCGAACGACGACGGTTTGTCAAATTCGTCCTTGTCCTAGGAATCAAAATAATATTTTTTTGTTTTTTGATTTTTTTGTTATCACAGTGTTAATATAATTAATAATATTTAAATATGTCACAATACAAACTTGTTGGACGATTATAATTTTCTAGACGGAATTTAATTACCGTCATTGTCCTATGGACCTTCTGAGGGCGTATTGTACGATCCGTCATTTTTCTACGGATAGCTGCAAGTCGAATATGCACATCCGACGTTATTCGTGGGAGCATTTTATAAATACGTCATTGTTCATTTCTTAATTTACTTATTTTGATATTTTTCCTTATAATTTATTTTTATTTACTAAGCCTGGCCCACACGTAGACAGATGCGTCAGCAGATATCATCCACCGATACCCCTACCGACGTGTAGAGGGTGTAATTTGTGCGTCTGTTGTAGGTATTTATACGCCTGCAGAGCATTCGTCTCGAATGTGATTATTGCCGGATTTTTGTAAAAGCTCAAAAGGTTTCGGGGCCAACATCTGTCGTCCGTCCACACGTCTGACGACGCATCAGTTTGACCTATGTAGCGATCGAGAATGCACGCGTGATTCTTGCTGCTCATTGTAAGTAAAAGCAAAGTAGGTAATGAAACAAGAATCATGCGATTACCCTCGATCGCTATCTCGTGTTAAACTGAAAATGGACATTGACTAATAGACATACAGACATGTGGACGACTCTTGATGATCCATCTGCTAATGCATCTGTTGACGTGTACACTTTCGACCCACATTTAATAATATCCCTTTTTTGTAGAAACATGAAAGATTGTAGCAAAACAGCTTGCGTTGGTAATACACACTCACTTTCCCATATGGGCACGATAAAACCTTTTGATAGTCGAAGGGTGCACATAAGATTATCATCATCTTTCTACCCTGTTCCCTGGTTATGTATACGTATCTGACATTCATCGTCGAATCAGCCACCCCTTTTTCGATCATGTAATTGTTCACACAATGCTTCCATCTCTTTTTTTTGCCCTCTTCTGTTCCTCCACCCATTCATACCCATAAATTATTAAATCAATAAATCAATCCCAGCAATCTTGTCGAGTTCAATGCCAAGAAAACACAGGTGTGTGTATTTTCTGCTAAGGTATCATCTTTCCTATCCCATCCCACTCTTCAGAGCACCCCTTTATCAATACAGGATAGTCTTGAATCAGCAACGAGACTAAATCGAGAGCGTCATAAGAACAGCTTCCCATAAACTCGGGATTCTGAATAGAGTGAATAGAGTGAGCTTTGTCTCCTGTACACGGCACATGTTCGCCCGTGTATGGAATATTGCTTTTATCTCTGAGATGGTAAACCTCTAGCAAGTATTACGCGGAGAAATACTTGCTGGAGGCTCTCGAAAGGTTGCAGCGACGTGCTATCCGTATTATTGGAGATCATGAGGTGATTAAGTCCTTAGAACCTCCTCAGCTACATAGAGACCTTGTGAGTATTAGTGTTCTCTACCCGCCTCTATAATACAAAATGCTCTGATGAGTTATTCCAACTAATCCCATCCTCTCCTTTCCATTCCCAAACAAACACGTGCTGGACAGCGTTGCCATCTAGACAATGCCGGCACGCACCAAGAGAATTTAGCTCCTCGTTCCTGCCCCAAGCCATCAAGTTATGGAACGTCCTACAGTTCATGGTTTCCTCCTTTTTACAACCCTGGGTTTAGGCTGGGCGTGAAACAGAATCTCAGCAGGCCTTCAGGATGAGGATGACAGACTCAATCGGTACTTAGTTTGTTCTTTTGTGCCTGTCAACCTCATATTTGGATCTCTCGGCCGCTTACCAACAGGCGGAGTGAGGTCATCTTGATTGTCCTCAATATAAAAAACACCTTGTATAATAATAGCATCGCATAAAGTACGATATTATTATTACTTTTATATGCGGGTATTCAATCTGAGGTTCTTGAGTTCTATGTATAAGATTAATCTCTCGTGCCTTATGTGATAATAAAATGATTTAACTGTGGGAGAGCCATGCTTCGGCATGAATGAGCTGGCTCGATCGGAGTGATACCACTGCCTCACAGAAAACCGGCGTGAAGCAGCTCCTGTGCTGTGTTTCGCCGAGTAAGTGAGGGTACCGGAGGCCCACCGGGGATAAGGGGATAAATCCGCCTGCTTGTCTGCTACCTATCATACAATAAAAAAAATTGTGAAATTATAAGTTGTTGGTTACTTGATTTCCTTTCCTAGATCTACATACGTCCATAATTTTTTTGTTACTATCCCTAAAACATAGGCGGGAAGTATTATCCGTCATGATCCAAAAAATCTGACCCCATAGAATAACGTCGGTTAATCACATGCGTCACAATGAACTCCAACGAACAACGACTGATGTGACTTTTTACAAAAACTATACATATTAGGAATTCGTTTTGTTAATCACATCATAAAAGACCTCATACAAAACAACTTCTCCAAATTTCATGATAATTGAATTACTGGTTTAAAAAATATGGAGTAATATACCATACAAAATCTTTAAAACGCTCTCCTGTAAAATTGCTAATTTGCAGATCCGTCTTTGTTCTACGACTGCGACGAAGTAATAGACGTATATTTTCGCATTTATATGAATAGTATGGACTACTATGGGTATGCAAAAGCTCTTGAAACGCCTTCATATATAGATACTGCGGCCCGGGCCCTGGTGCTCACATTGTTATGTGTGGCCCTTGAACAGTAAAGTGTGACGACCGCTGGTCTATACCTTAATAAACCTTACCCTCTTTGATCAGGCGCTGGTGGTCGCGCACGCGGTCCAGCGCTGCGAGCTGCAGCGCCGCCAGCGGCACGTGCGCGCGCGCCTCGCGCTGCAGCTCCTCGTCTTCGTACCGCAGCATGTTGTTGAACAGCGCTTCCAACTTCAGGAGTAGCGGGTTTTGGTGTTCTGTTCACAAAGTTCAATCACAAGAGTGCAATCTGTTGCTTGCTATTATACTTAAGTCCTAGATGTATTATAATGCCTATTATACAATTGGAGAATACCTAAATGACAAGAATTTGTGGTAATGATAAACTGTTCACCTACACAGTGTTATGTATTATGAAATTTAAATTTTATTTAATTCTTTAAAAATTGTATGATAACAAATTTGAAAAGATTAAGTTCTACTGAGTTTCTTGCTGATTCTTTTCGGTAGAAATTGACCTTCCGAATCAGCAGTAGATTATAAAATTTGACATTCATAAATGTTCTGTAAAGGACTTAAATTGAATAAAGAGATTTTGATTTGATTTGATTTGATAATGTTCCATTACTATCAAGCTAGCTTTGTTTATTTTTTAAACTTACTTGTGAGAAAATAAATCATATTCTATTTTATTTTATAACCTTTAATGTGATGGCAATGTGTTAATGCACTTTTAATAAAACTAAAATTATTTAAATCATACAACTCAAAGAATTAAAACTAAGCAAATAATGCACTTTAAAACCCATAACTTTCCAGATACCATTTGTAAATAATGATGAATATTTGTTACTGCGAGCAAAGCACTTTTTTTAATTAAAATATTACAAAATTGACGGTCTCATCTCAAGACTATTGACCAAGCTGATGACATGCTGCATATGAAAATGGGTGGATTTATTACCAGTACGTTAGCAGGGGTGAGAACCGGCTTCTTAGCCACAATATTGCTGCGGCTGGGCTTCGGGTGGCTGTGCTCGAGGCTGCCAGAGCAGAAGCCTATCTTACGTTCCAATGCCGCTTGAGCCATCCTGAGTTTGCTCAGAGTCTGTTCTTTGGGGTATATCATATCATTTTCTACCTGAAATTATAGTATAAGTAGTTAATTAAGTATACATATTACGCACAGATTTTTTTTTAGTTTTTATTTCGTTTCA
Organism: Cnaphalocrocis medinalis; assembly: GCA_014851415.1. Classification (NCBI taxonomy): domain Eukaryota; kingdom Metazoa; phylum Arthropoda; class Insecta; order Lepidoptera; family Crambidae; genus Cnaphalocrocis; species Cnaphalocrocis medinalis. Next base: position 3,096,162 of record CM026290.1, on the reverse strand, counting down.
GCATTTAAAGGGCAATACTATTTGAGGGAGCACAGCTTTTCAATAGTTTGCCAAATGATTTGAAGGCCTGTGAATGCTTAGGCAGCTTTAAAAATCAGTTAAAATTATACATAGCAGCAGCTAGCACTAGTGCGTGATTTCTAGTTGTAATTATGTTATAATAACTTTGATTTACATTTCACTTAAATTTGTGTCTGATTTTAAGTGAAAATGTATAATTCTTACAAGAAAATAAAGATCTTTAACCCTTAAAAATGTAGTTCACTCATCAACTTCTGCATTTATGTAAATCGCCTCTAGTTTTGCCAGTAAAGAAATTTATTTACTTAATCCAGGACCGTTCTACCTTCTTCTTCCGTACGGGTTTTTTCCGCTATTAGGCTCCAGTTGTGCCCATTTCGCAAGAATCCACACGGTTTTGGATACACATACATGGTTTTGAAACCAATCATATTTAATAATTTCTCGAAACTTTAACATCTCAACTTTTATTATGTTTGATAATGGCACTAATAGCACATTGAAATAAGTCTTACTGTAATTAAATGCATGACCTAAGTACTAAGTAATCATCAAGTGTAGGACTAGAAAAAATTATAAATTCATGCTAATATCACACCTTCCTCCATGATTAGTGTAAAAGTCTTACCGCCTGAAATCCAATGTATTTGAGATAGTCACCGAAGGCTTCATTGTCGAAATGTTTTTTTAACAAGTCACTCTCAATAGTCCTCAGTTCGTAGTCGTGAGGATTCTCTAAAATATAATTGATAAGACGAAGAAGTTCGTACAGAAGTTTAGTAAACTTTTCAGTGTCCCGAAGGTTCTGTTCCACCAGGGCTAATCGTGCCATGTCTTCCATTTTTAAATGATGATTTTATAAAATATTTCAAACGCCAAAATCTTATTTTATTCACACAATTTTTTGCAATATTATCACCGGTTTTATTTCCTTGTCACTTGTCAATTTTTGATTTGTCATTATTACTGATTACGCTGTTCCTGTACTGATATCATAGTAAAAGTTAAAAAAACGGAAAATTATCGTTACCAAACTATATCTAAAACAAAACATTAATTTGTGATTTTGTAAGAAGTTCTTGCGCAAAAAACCTTTTGAAATGGAACACGCTAAATATCATTGCGTTCCATTTCATGTGTTGTGTCAGCGTGTGGATGAGATCATTGATTACTAATTGTTTTAGTCACTGGGCTTAGATTTTCCGTAGCCTATTTGTAAAAATAAATAAAAATTGTAATTAAAAAAAACCGCCAAACAAAAAGTTAAAAATTCTTTCGATCTCCGGTCCGTGTTGGTTGTATGATTGGTTGATGCCTACTTATAGGTAATTTCTTGTGTAACCATAGCAGTTAAAAATGTAAACAAATATTTCTCAGCGAGGAAAAATTTTTGTGTCTGTCTATGGCATCGTAGCTCCCAAACTCTGATGGTGATGGTTGGTCCAGATTTCCCCCGAGGGTCGCGCGGCTGGCTGCTGCACGCGCGCTACGTGCGCGGCGAGCACGCCTCGTGTCTGGAGTTGGCCGACGAGCTGCAGAGGAGCAGCGACAACACTCACAGATTTGC